>JAABKJ010004540.1:0-24226 GCA_011634705.1 Andricus grossulariae
TTCTTATTTCTTATTTCTTATTTCTTATTTCTTATTTCTTATTTCTTATTTCTTATTTCTTATTTCTTATTTCTTATTTCTTATTTCTTATTTCTTATTTCTTATTTCTTATTTCTTATTTCTTATTTCTTATTTCTTATTTCTAATTTCTTATTTCTTATTTCTTATTTCTTATTTCTCATTTCTTATTTCTTATTTGTCATTTCTTTTATTTGATAAGACTGCCACTAAAATACAAAATTATATTAGCAATTCGGATTGATTTTCCGGAACGTTGCTTCTGAGACCGTATTGGTCACTTTAAGTGTCGCCGATCGCAGATCGCATTTTCACATTTTTCTCTCGAGTCAATGTTTTTTGCAGAAAAGGGAGAATGTCGAAGAAAAGGGACACAAGTCGTTACCAATAAAAGATGACCGGATGGACGAGTATAATCAACGGATTAGCCATGGAATAGATCAGAGAAGGAGCCACGTTTAGCTAAAAGCTTTGGCCAGTGGCCATTAACAGGGGGTGATTCTGTCTTGAGAGCTCACCCACGCGACAAACATGTGTGCGTGTATTACTCGGAGGGGTGAGAAATGCGATTATAAGTCACGAGGTGTTGGCCACGTCGTCGCCTTGTATCCACGCCACACGGGACTTGCAAGAATTGATTGGATATGGGGGAAATATGAAGGCGAAAGATGAAAGACAAAGGAGTTGTGACAAAGTGAATACGTGTCTCCATAGAGAAGCTGAAAGCAAAAAGCCAGACAAAAATGAGGGGATTAGAGATATAATTCAATTTTGTACTCTGAGTAATTTATTGTTAAACAATGTACTTCTAAAAAGCGTTTCGTAGCCTTTTAGGATGGTAATCAAGTCGTTCAAAACTTCCTCTTCCTTACTACTCCTCATTTTCTCTACTACACCTCCTCTGGCCCCTACTCGCTCCTCCTCCCTTCCCTACTTCTCCCCTTCCAATTCTCAATACCTCACTTGCCCTCACTTCCGCTCCACCTCCTTCCCTTTTTACTTCCTCAGATGTACTCACGGTCACTTCTCTACTACACGTCCCTTCACTTCCCCCCACTTCTATAACTTTCTCCATGGCTTATTTCTTCCACTTCTCTTCTCTTTGTCTCCCATCACTTCTACAACATCATACACTTCCCTTTTCCTGCTCCCACCCTCCTCCCTCCTATTCACTTCTCCTCTCCTGGATTGCCTTACAAACCATAGTTCTTTCCTCGTCACTATTTCTCTTTTTCTCATTTTTTTCTTCCCCCCACTTCTATGACCTCCTATGCGGCTTATTTCTTCCACTTCTCCTCTTTTTTTCTCCCATCACTTCTTCAACATCATACTCTTGCCTTTTCCAACTTCCACTCTCCTCCGTTCTATTCACTTCCCCTTCTCTCAAATCCCTTAAAACCCCACTTCCTTTTCCCGTCACTATTCCTCTTTTTCTCACCCTTTCCCCCCCCCACTTCTATGACCTTATCTACGCCTTATTTCTTCCACTTGTCTTCTCTTTTTCTCCCATCACCTCCCCAACATCATACACTTCCCTTTTCTTTCTTCCACTCTCCTCCCTTCTATTCACTTCCCCTCTCCTCGATTGCCTTACAACACATAGTTCTTTCCTCGTCACTATTTCTCTTTTTCTCATTTTTTTCTCCCCCCACTTCTATGACCTCCTATGCGGCTTATTTCTTTCACTTCTCTTCTTTTTTTATCCCATCACTTCTTCAACATCATACTCTTGCCTTTTCCTACTTCCACTCTCCTCCGTTCTATTCACTTCCCCTTCTCTCAAATCCTTTACAACCCCTACTTCCTTTTCCCGTCACTATTCCTCTTTTTCTCACCCTTTTCTTCCCCCCCCCCCCTTCACTTATATGACCTTATCTACGCCTTATTTCTTCCACTTCTCTTATCTTTTTCTCCCATCACCTCCCCAACATCATACACTTCCCTTTTCCTTCTTCCACTCTCCTCCCTTCTATTCACTCCCCCTCACCTCGATTCCCTTACAACCCTTACTTTCTTTTCCCGTCACTATTCCTCATTTTCTGACTCTTCAGTACCCCCCACTTCTATGAACTTCTCTACTGCTTATTTCTTCCACTTCTCTTCTCTTTTTCTCCCATCACTTCCCAAACATCATACACTTCCCTTTTCCTACTTCCACTCTTCTCACTTCTATTCACTTTCCCTTCCCTCGTTTCCCTTACGATTCATACTTCCTTTCCCCGTCTTTATTCCTCTATTTCTCACCCTTTACTTCCCCTACATACCCAACTTCCCTTTTCCTACTTCCACTTTTCTCACTCCTCATACTTATCATCCCCTTCCTTTCATTCACTCCTTTGACCTTTAGTTTTGGGGCTTCTGAAGGCAAGGCCGTGTTTCACCAGAAATTACTGAATAACCTGCAATGAATGGGCAGTAGGGTGGTCCAAAAATTATTTTGCAAGTTTTTATCTTGGAATTTTTATGAATAACGCCCGGAAATTTATTCGAATTCTCACAAAAATAAATCCAAATTTTTTAAATGATATTTAGAATTAAGATATTTCGAAGAAAACCATAAAGCTTAACACGTATTTCCCATGAGAAAACAAATACATTTTTGTAAATTTTATTCAGAATCCTCAATATTAACTGAATCGATTTTAAACCCAACAGTTCTCTCCACAATTGGCCATAGAATACGAATAAAATATTACTTTTCCAATATCACGCCCATAACTTTGTATTATAGGGTCCCAGAAAAACCCCATAAGTAAAAAATGGTTTTCGCGAGTTTTTGTCGCTCATTATGATTTTTTTGCGGTTTTTCAATGCAAACTGTTTCTGATACACGAAATATCCTTTTATACTGATAATTAGATGTTTAAATGATTTGTTTAAACAATTTATTATTGATTTTAGCAATTTTATCTTACAATGGAGATAGAAAGTCGCGGTTTTTTCAAAAATTGTCCACTCTTTGTACTATTTTCAATTTTCATTATTTTTAGAAAACACAGTTTGTTCAAACAATTTATTATCATTGTAAATAATATTATCTTTGAATAATGCTAGAAATTGTGGTTTTTATCTGAAATTTCCAAACTTTTTGTTCTTTTTTCACTTGGAGTGAGTTGATATTTGATTAAATATAGCAAAACTTATTATTTAAACAAATTTTAATTGTGTATAGCTATTTTTTCTATATTATTACTGAATAGTTGCCGTTTTTTATGAATTTTTTAACTTTTGTCTATTTCAAATTAGAGTTAAGTAGTAATTAATTTAAGTTTATAAAACTAATTGTATGAATGGTTTATTTTTATTGTTAATAATATTCTCTTAACTTAATTGTAAAAAGTTTCGGTTTCTTCTAAAATTTTAAACTATTTGTCTATTTTTTACTTGGAGTGACTTAACAATTATTGAAATTAAGAAAAGATAATTGTTTACACAAATTATTATTGTAAAATACATTCTTCATCTTCATTAATGTCAGATAGTTGCGGTTTTTTCCGAAATTTTTAACTTTTTACCCCCTTTTCACTTAGTGAGGTAATAATTAATGCAAGATGATAAAAATAGTTGTTTATAACTATTTTCTTTCAAATAAATGCTAGAAAGTTGCGGTTTCTTCTGAAATGTTTACCTTTGCGATGCCTATTTGTTATAAACAAATAATGAATAAACATTAGGAAGAAACATTTTTTAAGCAATCTCTTTCTTTTTTGTGAATACATTTTTCTGGAGGGGGGCTGATATCAAAATATCTTTACTAATTATTCAATTTTTTATTTTTTTCTCTTATGTAAGATAGTTTTTTTTGTTTAAATTAATGTTTCCAAGCATTGAGAAAAGGGCCGAAATAATTCACTTGAAACATTAAAATAAGTTTTCATAAATGATTCTGATTGAGGTACACTTATTATTTGTTCATAACTAAAAAGTCAAAGCAAAACTGAAGATTTCAGAAAAAGAGGTTTCTAGGATTAAACTGAAGGAATATGGTCGCAGACAATATTCAATTCTTTAAATAAGCATGTTTGTTAATTTGTTTTTTTTTTTTACAATAATAAGAAAAAAGTGGGTAAGAAGTTAAACATTTCAAAAGAAACCACAAGTTTATTACATTAATGAAGAAGAAAGTTATAAACACTAATAATTTGTTTAAATAATTATTTTTGCTGAATTGAATTAATTTTGAAATCACAGTATATGAAAAGTAGATAAATATTTATATATTTCAGAAAAAAACCGCAACTTTTTAGCATCATTGAAATTGAATATCAATAATAATAATGAATTGTTTGAAAAAAAAAATTTTGTTAACTTTCATTAATTATTCAACTCTCTCTAAGTGGAAAGTGAACAAAAAGTTGAAAATTTCAGAAAAAACTGCAATTTTCTTTCATTATTCTTAGCGAATATTATTAACAATAATAACAAATTTTTTAAACAATTCATTGAAACATTGAGTCAGGAGTATGAATTAGTTTTTTACGTATTAGAATCAATTTGCATTGAGAAAGCCGCAAAAAAATCAGAATTAGCGCCTAAAACTTGCAAAACCCTTTTTCTCACTTATGGGGTTTTTTCGGACCATATAAAACACACTTGTATGGATGATATATATTCGTATTCTGTAGCTGATTGTCAAGAGAAATATTGACTTTCGACTCGATTTAGCTAATATTGAAGACTCTGGATAAAATTTACAAAAACGTATTTTTTTCTTATGGGAAATATGTGTACTTCATGGGACTTACCCCACCAAAAAATATAATTTCTTTTCGAAAAAAAATTGATTGATTTTTGTGTGGACGCCAACAAATTTCCGGGCGTTCTCTACAAAAATTCAAGAAAAATAAATTTTCAATCTAGTTTTCAACTACCCTAATGGGCATATGCTAGGTACAAAGTTAGAGCACAAGATTCGATACTTTCCGGACATACCCCATAAAGCTTTTTAGGAAAATGATGAAATAGGATTAAAATAGAATTGCAGTCTCATCCAGAAATAAGGACTTTTCACTGATGAGTAACCTTTCGTATAGGATCCGATTTGGCATATCAGGGGGTGTGAGCTTTTCGAGTGCTTGAAATGATACTGAAATAATACTTGATATAGGAAACAGGAGGAAGATCGGACGGATTCTCCACCCTGTCGGCCCAGTGCGGATTAGCGGATAATCCGTCCGGGAACGAGGAATTGTTGAGAGAAAAGCGGAAATGCTAATCTCTCGATGGGAGATTCACGGATACAGTAGTAGCTTCCAGGCGCGGAAGCGGAAGTCTTCTCTGCAGAATTTCCTCTCTCTTTCTCATCAACACCCTTCCCTTCCATCTTTTCACCCCTTTCGACAATGCGTCTGTATGTGAACTTTAATCGCCGCCGAGAATGCGCGAAAGAGAATGCAGCTGTATGTTGCTACATTTCCCCCAGTGACGTCTCTATAAACACTGACATCAGACGGACATCTCAAAGTACATAATTATAACTTTCCTTAACTTTTTAAACATG
This sequence comes from Andricus grossulariae, assembly GCA_011634705.1. Classification (NCBI taxonomy): domain Eukaryota; kingdom Metazoa; phylum Arthropoda; class Insecta; order Hymenoptera; family Cynipidae; genus Andricus; species Andricus grossulariae. The sequence goes on from JAABKJ010004540.1 coordinate 5,519, forward strand.
TGCTTCTCACAGTGTTTAGTGTTTTTATTTTTTTTTTATTCAAAACTTATGTTGTTAAAAGTAAGCAGTGCATTTAATAAATGAGGAACTAGGGGTCAAAAATAGATAAGAGTCAACATCTCGAATGGAGATAAAGTGGAAAACCCCCTCCAAATTTAATTTTTAATTATGTTATCAATTATTAAATTTTACTATTTATTTAATCAATTATTTTATTCCATTCCATGCGATTCAATTCAATTCCATTCAAATCCATTCGAATCAATTACATTCCGTTCCATTCCATTCCATTCTATTCTATTCTATTCTGTTCTATTCTATTCTATTCTATTCTTTTCTATTCTATGATATTTTATCTTTTTATCCTATCATATTCTATTCCATTCCATTCTATTCTATTTTATATTTTGTATTCCATTTTAGTCTATTCTATTCTATTCCATTGCATTCCATGCAATTCTATTATTTTCTATTCTATTATATCTTATCTTCTTATTCTATCATTTTCTATTCTGTTATATACTATTCTATTCTATTCCATTCTATTCTATTCTATTCTGTTCTATTCTACTCTATTCTATTATGTTATATCATATTCTATTCTGTTATGTTCTACTCAATTCTATTGTATTCTATTCGATTCAATTCGAATCGATTCTACTCTATTCTATTCTATTTTATTTTATTTGTTTCATTGTATTTAATTCTATTCTAGTATGTTCTATTATATTCTATTCTATTCCATTCTATTCTATTTTATATATTTTATTATATTTGTTTCTATTCTATTCTATTCCATTCCATTATGTTCTATTCTATTATATCATATTATATTATATTATATTCTACCTATTTTATTTTATTCAATTTTATTCTGTTTCATTCTATTTTCTCCTATTCTACTATATTATATTACATTCTTGTCTATTTGATTCCATTCCATTCAATTGTATTCTTTTCTATTCTATTCTATTCTATTCCATTCTATTCTATTCTATTCTATTCTATTCTATTCTATTCTATTCCCTTATTTCATATTCTAATCTATTTTTTCTATTCCATTCTATTCTATTCTTATTCTACTCTTTTCTACTCTATTCTATTATGTTTTATCATATTCTATTATCTTCTGTTCTACTCAATTCTATTGTATTCTATTTGATTCGATTCGAATCAATTCTACTCTATTCTATTCTATTCTATTTTATTTAATTATATTTTTTTAATTGTATTTAATTCCATTCTATTCTGTTCTATTCTATTCAATTCCATTCTATTCTATTCAATATTTTTTATGATATTTGATTCTATTCTACTCCATTCCCTTCCATTCCATTCAATTCAGTTCTATTCGATTATATCATAATATATTATATTATATTCTACCTATTTTATTTGATTCAATTTAATTTTGTTTCATTCTATTTTATCCTATTCCACTATTCTTATTACATTCTTTTCTATTCCATTCCACTCTATTCAATTGTATTCTTTTCTATTCTATTCTATTCTTTTTTATACTATTTTATTCTATTCTGTTCTATTCTATTCTATTCGATTCTATTATATTCTGTTATATTCTATTCTACGTTATTCTATTCTATTCTATTCTATTTTATTCTATTCTTGTCTATTCTATTCTGTTGCACTGAATTCTATTTTATTCTATTCGAATCTATTCTATTCTGTTATATTCTATTCTATTCTATTTTATTCTATTCTAGTCTATTTTCTTTCATTCTATTTTATACTGTTCTAATCTATTCTGTTCTATTCTATTCTATTCCATTCTATTCTACTCTATGCTTTTCTGATCTACTCAATTATTTTCTATTCTATTCGATTCTATTATATCCTATTCCATTCTATTCCACTTTATTTTATTTTATTTAATTTTTTTATTCTATTTTATTCTGTTCTATTCTATTCTATTTTGTTTAATTCTATTCTATTCTATTCAATTCAATTCTATTATATTTCATTCCATTCTACTATATTCTATTCTATTTTATATTTTTTATTCTATTTCATATAATTCTGTTCTATTCTATTCCATTCCATTCTATTCTATTCTGCTCCATTCTATTCTATTCCATTATATATTTTTCTTTCAATTTTATTCCACTCTATTCTATTTCATTTTTTTTATTCTACTCTATTACATTCTTTTGGATTCTTATCTATTCTATTCTTTTCTATTCTATTTCATTCTATACTATTCTATTCTATTCTATTCCATTCCATTCTATTCTCTTCTATTCTATTTTATTCTATTCTATTCTATTCTGTATTATTTTATTCAATTTTATTTTGTTTCATTCTATTTTATTCTATTCTATTCTATTCTACTCTATTCTATTATATTCTATTCTATTAAATGTCATTCAATTCTATTCTTATCTATTCTATTGTGTTCCATTCTGTTCTATTCTATTATATTCCATTATGTTCTATTCTATTTTATTATATTCTGTTCTACTCAATTCTATTCTATTCTATTCGTTTCTATTCGATTCTATTTCATTTTATTTGTTTCATTCTATTTAATTCTATTCCATTCTATTCTGTTTCATTATATTCTTTTCTTTTCCATTCCATTCTATTCTATTCTGTTATTTTTTTTCTTTTTCATTGTATTCTATTCTATTCTATTTCATACTATTCCATTATATTCTATTCTATTTCGTTCCATTCCATTCTATTCTTTCTATTTTATTTTATTAAATTCTATTTTGTTTTATTCTATTTTATTCCATTCTATTCCATTCCATTCTATTCAATTCTATTATTTTCTACTCTATTCTATTCAGTTCTTTTTTATATTATTATATTCTATTCTGTCCTGTTCTATTCGATTCTATTCAACTCCATTTTCTTCTACTCTATTCTTTTATATTATATTCTATTCCATTCCATTCAATTCTATTCTTTTCTATTCTCATCTATTTTTTGCATTCCATTCTATTCTGTTCTACTCATTTCTATTCTATTCTCTTATATTGTATTTCATTTTTCTTGTTTCATTCTATATAATTCTGTTCTATTCTGTTCTATTATATTCTAATCCATTCCATTCCATTCTATTCTATTCTATTCTATTTCATATTTTTTATTATATTTTATTGTATTCCATTCTATTTTATTTTATTCCATTCCATTCTATTCTATTCTTTCTATTTTCTTTTATTCAATGTTATTTTGTTTCATTCTATTTTATTCTATTCTATTCCATTCCATTCTATTCAATTCTATTATATTCTATTCTATGATATTCTATTCTACTCTTTTTCATACTATTCTATACTATTCTGTTCCATTCCATTCTATTTCATTCTATTCTATTATATTCTATTCTATTCTATTGTGTTCTATTCTATTTATTCTATTCTGTTTTACTCAATTCTATTCTATTCTATTCTGTTCTATTCTACTCTATTCTATTATGTTTTATCATATTCTATTCTCTTCTGTTCTACTCAATTCTATTGTATTCTATTCGATTCGATTCAAATCAATTCTACTCTATTCTTTTCTATTCTATTTTATTTTATTTGTTTAATTTTATTTAATTCTATTATATTCTGTTTTATTATATTCTATTCTATTCCATTCTATTTTATTTAATATATTTTATTATATTTGATTCTATTCTACTGTATTCCATTCCATTCAATTCAGTTCTATTCTATTATATCATATTATATTATATTATGTTCTACCTATTTTATTTGATTCAATTTAATTTTGTTTCATTCTATTTTATCCTATTCCACTATTTTGATTACATTCTTTTCCATTCCATTCCATTCTATTCAATTGTATTCTTTTCTATTCTTTTCTATTCTTTTTTATACTATTCTATTCTATTCTGTTCTATTCTATTCGATTCTATTCTATTCTGTTATATTTTATTCTACGTTATTCTATTGTTTCTATTTTATTATATTCTATTTCATTCTATTCTTTTCTATTCTATTCTATTTTATGTTTTCATCCTATCATATTCTATTCTGTTATATTCTATTCTATTCCATTTTATTCTTTTCTATTTTAAATTTTGTATTCCATTTTATTCTATTCTATTCTATTCCATTTTATTCCATGCAATTCTATTCTTTTCTATTCTATTCTCTCTTCTTATTCTATCCTATTCTATTCTGTTATATTCTATTCTATTCTATTCCCTTCTATTCTATTTTATCCTATTCTTTTTGATTCTATTCTACTCTATTCTATTCTATTCTACAACATTCTATTCTATTCTACTCCATTCCATTCTATTCTATTCTATTCCATTCTATTCTATTCTATTCTATTCTATTCTATTATATTCTATTCTATTCCATTCTATTCTATTGTATTCTATTCTATTCCATTCTCTTCTATTCTAATCTATTTTTTCTATTCTATTCTATTTTATTCTGTTCTATTCTACTCTATTCTATTATGTAATATCATATTCTCTTCTCTTCTGTTCTACTCAATTCTATTGTATTCTATTCGATTCGATTCGAATCGATTCTACGTTATTCTATTCTATTCTATTTTATTCTATTCTATTCTATTCTGTTGCACTCAATTCCATTTTATCCCATTCGAATCTATTCTATTCTGTTATATTCTATTCTATGTTATTCTATTCTATTCTATTTTATTCTATTCTATTCTATTTTCCGTCATTCTATTTTATACTGTTCTATTCTATTCTGTTCTATTCTATTCTATACCATTCTATTCTACTCTATGCTCTTCTGTTCTACTCAATTATTTTCAATTCTATTAAATTCTATTCTATCCTATTCCATTCTATTCTACTCTATTTTATTTTATTCTATTTAAATTTTTTTTATTTTTCATTCTGTTCTATTCTATTATATTCTGTTTAATTCTATTCTATTCAATTCAATTCTATTATATTATATTTCATTCCATTCTACTATATTCGATTCTATTTTATATTTTTTATTCTATTTCATATAATTCTGTTCTATTCTATTCTATTCCATTCTATTCTATTATGTTCCATTCTATTCTATTCCATTATATATATTTTATTCCATTTTATTCCACTCTATTCTATTTCATTTTTTTATTCTACTCTATTATATTCTTTTTTATTCTTTTCCATTCTATTCTATTCTATTCCATTCTATTCTATTCTATTCTATTCCATTCCATTCTATTCTGTTCTATTCTATTTTATTCTATTCTATTCTATTTTATTCTATTCTATATTATTTTATTTAATTCTATTTTGTTTTATTCTATTGCATTCTATTCTATTCTACTCGATTCTATTATATTCTATTCTATTAAATGCCATTCAATTCTATTCTTTTTTATTCTATTGTGTTCTATTCTGTTCTACTCAATTCTATTCCATCCCATTCGTTTCTATTCTATTTCATTCTATTTCATTCTATTCTATTCTATTCTATTCTATTTCGTTCCATTCCATTCTATTCTATTCTTTCTATTTTATTTCATTCAATTTTATTTTGTTTAATTCTATTTTATGCTATTCTATTCTACTATATTCTATTATATTCTATTCTATTCCATTCCATTCTATTCAATTCTATTCTTTTTTATTCTATTCTATTCAGTTCTTTTTTATATTATTATATTCTGTTCTGTTTTATCCGATTCTATTCAATTCTATTTTCTTCTACTCTATTCTATTATATTCCATTCTATTCCATTCCATTCAATTCTATTCTTTTCTCTTCTTATCTACTTTTTTAATTCCATTCTATTCTGTTCTACTCATTTCTATTCTATTCTATTGTATTTCATTTTTCTTGTTTCATTCTATATAATTCTGTTCTATTCTGTTCTTTATATTCTAATCTATTCCATTCCATTCTATTCTATTCTATTCTATTTCATATTTTTTATGATATTTTATTGCATTCTATTCTATTTTATTTTATTCCATTCCATTCTACTCTATTCTATTCTATTCTATTCTATTTTATATACTATTCTATTCTATTCTATTCTATTCTATTCCACTCTTTTCTATTATAATCTATTTTTTCCATTCTATTCTATTCTATTAATAGCTTAAATAATTTTTAATGCTGTACTGCACGTTCTATCTGAATGTTTTAACCAACTAAATTTTTGTCGTAATTTATTCAAGGTTTATCCAGAAACAACCTAAGACGTAGAATTTCCAAGAAAGAAACATAAATTGTTAAAAAAGTGTAATAGATGATATTTTGTCAAGAGAAGATTTTTACTTTTTATTTAAAAAAATTTGAATTCAACGAAAAAGACACATTTTCAACAAAATATTTGAATTCTTAACCGAAACTGAATCATTTTTAACCTAGAAGCTCCATTTTCAAAGAAAAGAATACATTTTTATCAAAAAAGGTCAATTTTCAAATCAAAATGACGAATTTTCAATACGAGTAGAATTTTCAATGAAGAGAGATTTGTAGTAAATGAAAAAAAAATCTTTGAAAATGTAAAATTTTAAGCCAAAAAGAGAAGTTTTGTACAAAGCGGTTAATTTTTTCACCAAATAATTGAATTATCAACCAAGAAGATGAATTTTCAAACAAAAAGATTAATTTTCTACTAAACAAGATGAATTCTCAACAAAATACATAAATCTTTAACCATATAGTTGAATTTTCAACTAAGAAGATTAACTTTCAATAAAATACATTTACTTTCAACCGAATAGTTGAATTTTCAACAAATTTTCCACCCAATATTTAAAGTTTTTTACTAAACAAGATCCCTTTTTGATCCAAAATTAAGTAGTTGAATTTTTAATTAAAAAATTATTTTTTCGCTTTCAAAAAGGAATTTTTTACGAAACATTTGAATTTTTTACCAAATTATTGAATTATCAAGCCAAACGATCAATTTTCTACTGAAAACAACGAAATTTCAACAAAATACATGAATATTCAACCAAATATTAGAATTTTCCATTAAAGCGTTCAATTTTCTACCAAAAAATACAAATTTTCAACAAAATATATACACTTTCAACCAAATAGCTGAATTTTCAATTGAAGAAAAATAAATTTTCACCGAAAATTGAATAATTAAATTTTCAATTGGGAAAAATTATTTTCGTTTAATGAAAAAGATTACACTAAATAGTTAAATTTTCAGCCCAAGGAATTAATTTTCCATCACAGTAATAAATCTTGGAAAAAATAAAATTTTTAATTCAAATAATAAATCTTCAGATGAAAAAAAAATATTTTTTTACACAAGGAGTTGAGTTTTCAAACAAAAAGAAGAATTTTCTACAAAAAGCATACATTTTTAACCAAATAGTTGAATTTTAAACTAAAAAATGTAACATTTTTACCAAAAACTGATGGATTAAATGTTCATCAAAAAAATAATTTTTCAGTTCAAAAACACGAGTTTTATACGAAACAATCAAATTTTTTATCAAAATAATAAATCTTCAGCGGAAAAGGAATATTCTAGAAAATAGTTCAATTTTCTACCAAATAGTTGAATTTTCGAGTCAAAAAGACGAATTTTCTACAAAACATTTGAATTTTTAAAAAAAATGTTATTTTTTAACCGAACTGTTGAATTTTTAACCAAATAATTAAATTGGTCTTGAAAAATATAATAAAAAAAGAACCACTTTTAACCAAATAATTAAATTTTTAAACAACAGGATTAATTCTCTGCCAAAGAAGTCGAATTTTTAACAAAATACATCAGTTCTCAACTCAAAAAGATAAATTTTCGATGAAAGTTCAAATAGTTAACTTTTTATCCAAAAAAATTAATTTTCTAACAAAAATGATGAATCTTCAAATGAAATTTTTTTTCTTCACAAAGTACTTCAACTTTCGATCAAATTGTTCAGTTTCTACCAAATTCAGGAGTTTTCGAGTAAAAAAAACATCCATGAACTCACAGAAATTCTGTTATATATTTTTTATAGGAATTCCATTGAATTACGTTGTTTTATATTTTTTATTGTAAAATAAAATATTTACCACAAATTCTACGTCAAATTTTCAACAAGTAAGTGATTTTTATCATTAAAGTTCAAGGTAATTATTTGTTTATTCATAGAATACATATTTCTAATTTTTTTAACCAAGTACTATTTTTTTAATTCATTAATTGTATTCGTCCATCCATCTTATTGTACCTAAATTTATTTATTTATCTTGAAAAATTTCTGTCGGTGTGAAATATTTATTTAAAACGTTCGAAACACGCTAAATTATTGTAGAAACAGCGAAATATTGCTCATGAATGATATATTTATATAAAAAATTCATTCACATTATTTATTATTAAATTATTATCGTAACAGATAATGATGGTAGCTCAGATGGTAGCGTGCTTGGTTTTTTACGCTGTCGCAGAGAGATTAAGCTAGCTGCAGAGGGTTCGAATCTTCACGCCCCTACATGGTTTATTATTATAATATTTTTTTATTATTATTTTTTTTCAGTAAGAAACAATTTAATGCTTTTTTCCTTCAAATAATTAATTTAGATACAAAAAGTTTGTAATTTACAATACTGCTATTGACATTCCTCGCAGCTGTGAGAAGGCACACATAAATAAAAAAGTAACGCGATTTGGACTTAATCTTCTTGCATTCTCACAGCACGATATTGTTCATCGATATAATCTGGAGATAATACTATACTGTAATTTCAGTTCTTTGATGCACTGGGAGTTATTCGAAAATGGCTAAAAGTAATTTTTTTTAATTATTAAAAAATGTATAGGCTTTTGTAAGCCTATAAACTAAAAAAATACTGGATCTATGGAACTGCACTTCTTTGGTTTATTTATTCATAATAATTATTATTATAAACTCAGTATTTCCTGAAAAGTTACTTTTTCACTTTCTTAGTTTTATAATTTGAAAATAAAAATAAGTGAGATAATAATTCACAAAAACTTGATTTGAAAAGAAATAGGCATTAGTTAAAGTAAGATTTTTCAGTCACATTTTTTAACTAAAAAATATGACATTTTTTTACTGAAAGAAATCAATTTTTAAGCTGAAAGGATGAATTTTCAGCTAAAAAGTTACTTTTTTCACGAAATGTGGACTTTTCACCAAAATATTTAAATTTTTAACAAAATAAATGAATTTTCTATCAAGTTGTTGAACTTTCATACCGAAAATATTATTTTTCAAACAAAAAATTCATTTTTAACAAAATATTTGAATTTTCTACCATTTTTTAACCAAGAAAATTTCCTACAAAAACATTAATTTTCAACCAAATAGTCGAATTTTCTAGCAAAATATTTGCATTTTTCACTGTCCAAAAAAAAAACGAATTTTAAACAAAATAGTGAAATTTTCAACCAAAGTGATGCATTTTCAACCAGAATAGATTAATTCTAAATGAAAAATATAATCTTTGATATAATTTTAACTAGAAAAGATTTTAATTTACCAAAATAATTAAATTTTCAAAAAAGATGACTTAGATTTTTTAACCAAAAGAGCTCAATTTTGAAACGAAAAAGTCTTATTTTGAAACAAGAAAGAATTTTTTTTACTGAATTGTTACATTTTCAAGAAAATATGAATTTTCAAACAAAATTTACTTTTCAAACAAATCAAATAGTTGACCTTTTACCAAAATGCATACATTTTTAAACCAAAATAGATCAATCTCAATAACAAATATAATAGTTGATATTATTTCAAGAGAAAAAAATTTCTGATTGAAATGAAACACAGTTGAATTCAACCAAAAAAACGAATTTTCGATAAAATAGTTGAATTTTCAAACCAAATAAATTAGATTGCAATGCAAAATTCAGAGACCTTTACCAGTTTTTTGTTTTTGTATTTTTTGGTATTTTTGGTATTTTGTATTTTTAGTATTTTTGCATTATTATTAACCAGTCTAAAAAACTTTTTATAATGAAATTAGATTCTGCTACCAAAAGAGATAATTTTTGCAACGAAAAAGTCGCATTTTGAAACAATAGATAAAAATTTTTTACTTAATTCTTGCATTTTCAAGCCTAGATAGAAGAATTTGTTTAAGATTCAGAAAACTTTTAATTGACTTTTAGTTGAATCATTCAAAAATATATCCAGAAGGTTTAGAATATTTCAAAAGATTAAAAAATATTTTGAAATTTGAAAAGATTGAAAACAATTATTGTGAAATTTTAATTTTGGACTATGTAAAAAAAATTTAGAAGCTTTTTAGGAATTTGGAATGTTTTCGCGAAAACAAAAATGCTTAGTCTAGTTGTCCTCAAAAATTGACGAAGCTGGACTATTCTTCCTGAAAATTCGAGACGAATTAAAAAACTTTTTTGAGATTCTTGGGAACATTTTTAATAATTTTTTTATTTCAAAAATTTGTTCCTAAAGAAAATTCCGAAAAAATTCTGAAAGATTTCAGGGCATTTTTTTTTTATTTAGAAATATTTTTTTCAAATTGTAGGAATAATTTGAGTTAGTGTCAAAGATGTTTGAAGATTCTTCTCTTTTTGTAAAAATTTCACTTTTTTCGTGACAAATTCAACTGCTTCGTTGAACAGTTTTTGATTTAAAATGAAAATCTGGTTTGATTGAAGTATCAAGTGACGCATTACATTTTTCGTTGAAAATTCAACTGTTTGGTTGAAAATTAACTTATTTCTTGAAATTTGATTTGACATGTCAGAAATCTTAAAAAAATCTTTTTTTAAGTTTCTCAAGAATCGTAGAAAAATTATATTTGTATATAATCAAATAAAAAATAAACATAAAACATCAATAGTTTGTATAAATTTTCATTTGGCATTGAAATTTTGTTTCTCTTCAAATGAAATAAGTACACTCGCTTATTAGAAAATAAATGGATGGATATTTAGAAATTTTTTTTCAAAATCGAATAGCGCTATAAGTTGTTTAATATAAAGAATATTTTAGCCAATTTTTTTTAACAATTTGAAAATCAAATTATGTTTTACAACATTGTGCGATGGAATTTTCCAGAATTTCGAAGCCAATAAAACCGGAAATGTTTATTTAACATGTTCCAATTGATATTTTCAAGTTTAAGAGATCCTACTTCAATTTTAAACCTTTAAAGCTTTTAAATACAAAAAAATTCTTACAATTTAGGTATTAAATGTCATTATCTTTTCGTCATTTTAGAAGTCACATTTTAAAAAATTGTGCCAATACGTATCATGAATATTGTTCAGTCATATATAGCTCAATATCAATTTTATAAACTTTAGAACCTTGAATGTAATCGAATGCCTCTCATTTCTGGAATTACTAATTTAATATCCAATTCTCGTTTCAATTAGTATATTGAATTGTACGTCGCTGGAGGAATATTCCGTGATATATCTTTTAGAATTAAATTTTAGTGCAATATGAGAGAGTCGTGGGTAGAATTAGAAGGTGATTTCACTAAAATATTTTGTCAGAGTAAAATATAGAGAAGGAGTCAATCTCATAAAATTTATTGAAAAAAAAAACCAAATTGCATTCTGATTTATCTCTAATTGTAACTATGACTGTAGTAAATTATAGTGATTAATGTGAATTCATGATAAAAATTAATAGTATACTAACATTTAAATTATTTATTTTATATTGATTATTTTTATTGTATTGAACACTCAACTCTTCTTATTCTTTTTTCTGGTAACCCAACAAAATTTTATAAATTCACAATTAAAGAACTAACATTTATACAACAAACCTTAATTTTGAACTGTATTTGAATTAGTGAAATTTGACACATTCGTATATTTTTAAAAAGATTACTTTAATTTTCACTGATTGAATCAGTGATAATTTTCGGGTTTTTAATTAGCACATTTAAACAAGTACACATTTAGAGAGTAGGTATAATTAGTTTCCATTAAAATTACCTAGCTAAATCGAATTTTTAAACGAAACATATCAAAGTTAAATAAAAAAGAGTTGAATATTCAATTAAATAATTAAAATTTTAATCTAAGAAGACGAATTTTTAAAAATATCCTTGAAAGTTCCACTAAGAAAAATTAATTTTCGAACATAAAATATTAATTTTTAACTCAAAAGGGCAAACTTCCCGTAGAACAGTTAAATTACCAACCAAAAAACTTAATTCAACATAGTAGTTGAATTTTCAACAAAATAATTCAACTTTTTAAAAAGTGTTAAAAATGTTTAACCTAATAGTTAAATTTTCAACCTACAAAGATTAATTTTCAACAAAGAGGATTAATTTTCTACCAAAAAATCATGTTTTAAAATAATACATGAATTTTCAACCATATAGTTCAAAAATCACTTTTTAACAACAACAAAAACAAGAATTTCAAACCAGTTTTATTCTAATAAAATTTTTTTTTTTGAAATATTCAAGTTGTCAATCTGAAAAGTAGAATTTTTCAGAAAACAGCGAACTTTTAGACCGGAGAAGTTCACTTTCCATCAAAAAAGTTAATTTTCAATCAATAAGAATGATAGGTTTTGTACCAAAAATGAAATCGTTAAATTGTCAATTGAAAAAATTAATCGAAAAAAAGGGAATACATTTTTATTAAACCAGAATAATTTTTTATTGAAAAAGACGAATTTTCAACAAAATGCATTTATTTGTAACCAAACAGTTGAATCTTCAACTCATAAAGGATGCATTTTCACCCAAAAATGAAATAATGAAATATGCAGATAAAAAATTTATATTTAAAAAGATATAAAACGAATTTGCAACAGAATTTAAGAATTTAAAGCCAAAAAGACCATTCATTTGAAAAACAGGTACATTTTTAAACCAATAATGCGATTTTTCGAAAAAGAGTTCATTTTCTACCAATAAGTTTAATTTTCAAATAAAAAGTTTCAATTTTAACAAAATAGTTCAATTTCCAACCAAAATATACATATATAGCAACGTATACATTTTTAATAGAAATGTTAATTATGCAATCAAATTGTTAAATTAGAATAAAAAGTTAATTTCAAATCAAAAAGTGGATTTTTAAACTAAAATGATGGATCTTTACAAAAAAAATGATTTCTTTTAAGTAGTTCAACTTAAAATTATGCAGTTGATTTTTCATTTTAAAAAAATAATTTTCAATAGAAAATGTAATCGTTGATATTTCAAACCAAAAATATTTTAATATGAAATCCAAAACAGTTTAGTTCAACCAAAAAAGACGAATTTTCAACGAAATAGTTGAATTCTTGACCAACGCAGATTAATTTTTAAGAAAACAGTTTTTTAAATAAAAAAGAATGAACTTTCAACCAAAAAGGTTAATTTTCAACCAAAAAACGAATTTTTTTAACCAAATAGTTGAATTTTCCACTAGAAAAGCTGATTTTCAATCAAAAATATAAATTTTCAATAAAAAATATAAATTTTCAGTAAAAAATGATAAAGTTACATTTTCATTGAAGAAAATTGATTCGCGAATAAGAAAAACTTTTTTAAAAAAGGTTTCAAATTATTGAACAAAATATTCGAAGTTCAAGCCGCAAGGACAATTTTTTAAAAAAGAAGTTTATGTTTCTATCTAAAAAGATGGACTTTTAACAAAATACATGAATTTTCAACTAAATAAGATAAAGTTTCAACCAAAAATTAAATGAATTATTAACAAAATAGGTAAATTTTCAGCTGTAAAAATAAATTTTTGAACAAAAAATGAAATTTTCAACAATTAATTCAAATTTTAACCACAAGTAGTTGAATTTTTATTTTTAAAGACGACTTTTCAAGGGAATTGTTGCATTTCCAACAAGATTATAAAATTTTCAATTAGATAGGGAAATTTTCAACTGAAAAGGTAAAATTTTGAATCAAATAGTTCAATTTTGAAATAAAAAAATTAATTTTTGACCAAGAATTCAAAGATTATTTCAATAATAAAGTTAAATTTACAACCAGAGAGATTGATCTTCAAACAAAAAAATTAATTTTTAACAAAGTAACTTAACTTTCAATCACGAATGGTGAAAGTTCTATTTAAAAAAGATGAAATTTCATCAAAAATAAAACGATTTTCAAAAAAATAGTGAAATTTTAACAATAGATATAGATGTTTAACCAATGAAATAATCATTTCTATTGAAGTAATTCAACTTTCAACCACAAGTAGTTTAATTTTTAACTAAAAAAGATTATCAATTAGTAGCATTTTTAACAAAGGAGATGAATTCCGAACCAAAAATATAAAAGCAGACATTAAAAAAAAACTTGGAACCAAAGAAAGGGTAATTTTTGCTTATTGGGTTCGATTAATGCAGTTCGCATTTGAACAAAAATACGAAAAGAGGGTAAGTTTCTTAAAAAAAAGGAAAAAAATTAGAATCCCTTGAAAATATGAAATAGGACAAATATGAAAGTAATTTTCAAACTTATTATGTTATTATTGAACTGTACTACTTTATGGCTATCTTTAAAAAAATTCGCAAATTTCTCTTTAAATTTATCATCAAGAAACATAATAAACCTTATCAAAGTACTTACTTCAATAATTTTTTCTATTTGAAGACCAGGGGGGCGATTTGGTAACTTTTTTACTTCCACATCCACTTCTACTTTTTTCGAAATTCACGTCGGTTTTTGTTGGGGAAGGGGGGGATTTCAATTGTCACAATAATTATAAAGAATCAAACAACATGTTTTTCGGAAAAGCCGAAGTGAAAATCAAAGTTGAAAAATCACATGATCGCTCCCCAGAGACAAACTGATGGTATTTCCAAAAATTTGCACCAATTGAAGTAGCCAGAATCATCATCAGCATCATCACTAATTTAGCATCGAACGCAAGGAAGTTATCGTTAGATGGATCAAAGAGCTAATTCCTATAAAAATTAAAAAAGGTACATATCCTTGATGACCAGTGCAGTGGGAGAAATGAACGAAGGGGTGGGTGTTAGATGGTTGAAGTCCATTAGCAGAGCGTGTGAGGATGTGTATGATTACACACCCTCGACAGTCCACTCAATAATGCATCATCCACGATCATCCTCAACCCTCCAAGTCTCCATGTATGACCACTTCTCTCTCTGCAAGTTGCTGTTTCCTTTTCGCCACCCCCTTCCACCCCCCAACTGGGTGCTTATTACTGCCACGGCTTTGATTTGTAAAGCGTGGAAGGAGAGCCGGGAGAGGGAAAGAGAGAAAACCTCGTGAAAGCTCTATATCTTTCAAAGAGAGAGCAAGCTCGGCTTTCATTATA
Organism: Andricus grossulariae; assembly: GCA_011634705.1. Classification (NCBI taxonomy): domain Eukaryota; kingdom Metazoa; phylum Arthropoda; class Insecta; order Hymenoptera; family Cynipidae; genus Andricus; species Andricus grossulariae. Next base: position 20,696 of record JAABKJ010004540.1, read on the forward strand.
CATACGGTGATACGTGCGAGTGAAACTTTCCTGGAAAGAATCCTCTGAGGGAAAGGGTGTGTACGGAAAGAGAGGAAATGATGATTATGGATGGATTGGAATGAGGTGGATGTTGGCTGGCTTGGTCATCCTCTTCGCTGGCAATCTTTGACGGTCGAATCTGCTCATGAAGTCGTTTCATCTTCTGATGCTTGCGGATTTGATTTATTTATGGAAACTGTGGATTTACTAATCAAGGACAGTCAGCTATTACGAAAATATGTATAGTACTCATTACTGAACGCTTGGCAATCAATACTATGTTTATTCAGATGAATAAATTAGATTGAGTTCAATCGAAATTCAAGGAAAGTAAATGCCTGTTGATCAATTTAATCCCAAAATTGGAACAACATGATATGCAACTCTTTTGTACAGATTTTGGATTTGGATTTGGTGGATGAGCTACTGGATACTAGCTGGTTTGGTTTGGAAGCAGTGACCTTACTGATCAAAGTGGTCTCATCGTTCTATTTAGTCACACAGTTATTACAATTATGTGTATTGTAGTTGTTACTATTCTTTTGGTAATCGATACTATGATTGTCTAGATGAAGAAATTAGATTTAGATCAAATCGCAATTTTAAAAACTGAATGCAAGTCGATGAAACATCAAAAAATTGAAACAACATTATATGCAACTCTTTCGTACAGAATTTGGATTTAGATTTGTTGGATGAGCTACTTGATGCTGGCTGCTTTGGTTTGGAAGCAGTGACCTTACTGATCAAAGTTGTCTCATTGTTCTATTTAGTCACACAGTTATCACAATATGTGTATTGTAGTTGTCACTATCTTTTTGGTAATCGATACTATAATTATTCAGATGAATAAATTAGGTTCAGATCAAATCGCAATTTTAATAAACTAAATACCAGTTGATGAACTATATTCCAAAATTGGAACATGATATTCAACTTTTTTATACAGCACTTACATTAGAGAAATTTTCTCTGATGTCAGAAGGATCCTTCTCGACACAAATGGAATTTTATCTATAATTGAGTTTAGAAGGCATTTCAGTTTTCTCAAAAAAATCTTTTTGTAGCAAACAACCTTTCGCGACAACCTGCACCTAATCTTGTAGCCAAATAATTCTATTTGTGTAAAAAAGACATTGAAGTGGTTTAAAGAAAAACAGGGATAAGGAGGATGCTTTTGTTTCAAGAGAACTTTTTCTCAGAGTGAGATTTCGGATTTTTTTATTTTATCAGAAAATTGGGCATCAGAATGATTCAATCCTAAAGATTAAGGCCGCACTGAATGAACTAGTGGAATGCTGAATGGTTTGGCTGATCGTCCTCTTTATTGGCAATCTTTGAGGGTCGAATCTGCTCACGAAGTGGTTTCATCTTCTGATGCTTACGGATTTGATTTATTTATGGAAGCAGTGGCTTTGCAAATCAAAGTTGTCTCATCATTTCACTTAGTCACTCTACTGTTGGTAATCGATACTACAATTTTTCAGATGAATAAAATAGATTTGAATCAAATTGAAATTCAAACAAACTAAATGCTAGTTGATCAACTTGATCGCAAAATTAGAACAACACGATATGCAACCTTCTTATACAGATTTTTTATTTTTCATTTTAGCAGAAAATTGGGCATCAGAATAATAATCTTTAAGATTATGGACGCATTGGATGAGCTAGTGGATGCTGGCTACTTTGGTTGGTCATCCTCTTTGTTGGCAATGTTTGGCGGTCGAATCTGATCAAATCTGATCTAATCAAAGTTGTTCTATCATTATATTTATTTAATCATTGATTACACAATTATATATTGTATTCGTCACTATACTTTTGTTAATCGATATTATAATGATTCAGATGAATGAATTAGATTTAAATCAAATCAAAATGCAAGGGAAGTAAATGGCACTTGATCAGTTTGGTTCCGAAACTGGATGAAAATAATGTGCAAATACTTTTATAGAGACCTCTAATTTTTTATTTGATCAGATCCATGTCATGACCGTTTACATGCATATCCAAATATTTTTAGTTAAAATTCATCTCTTTAGTAGAAAATCCAATTATTTTTGATTAAAAGGTAATTCTTCTTGTTAAAAATTCTACTCTTATATTTGTTGATTATAGCATTTTCATTAAAAAATCAAATAAATTGGTAGAAAGTGCAACTTTTTGTTCAAAAACTAACCTGTTCTTGTTGAAGATTCAAAATATTTTGTGTAAAATTCGTCGTTTTTCGCAGAATTCAACTATTTTGAATTTTAGATCAAAAGCTCTTTTGTTTGAAATATCAACTTTTACATTTTTCTTTGAGAATTTCTCTTGTTTTGTTGAAAATCAAATTACTTTGTTGGACGTTGTACTTCATTGTTACAAATCCATTTTTTTTGGCTTTATTCGCTATTTTTAAAATTCAACAATATTTTGTTGAAAATTCATTTTTCTTTTGGCCAAACATTAACTTTTTAACTGAAAAGTTAACCATTCCAATTGTGGTTGGAAATTCACTCTTTTCAGTTGAAGATTCAAATATTTGATTAATAATTGAACTGATTTATGAAAAGTTGAACTCCTTTATTGGAAATTTATTATTCTTTTATTGTGGAAAATTTGACTTTCCGGTTGAAAATTAGTTGTTTTTTTTGTTGAAAAATAATTCTTCTAACAAAAATTTAACTAATGCATTTTTGTTTGAAACCTTACTTTTTATTTAAAAACTACACTAATTAGTTGCACTTTTCTTAGCTGAAAATTTATCTTTTTTATTGAAACTCGTAGATTAGTCGTGACCGATATAATATTTACAAAGCTTGAATTTTCAAACGAAAAACATCAATTTTGAAGTAAGTAGTTCGTTTCTCCAACAGTAAAGATGAAATTTCTACAAAAATAGATTAATTTTCAAACAAAAAAAGGCGCATATTTTCAAAAATAAAGTTGATTTTTCATCCAAATAATTGAATTCTGAAACAAAAACCATTATCTTTGAAGACAATTGTTGAATTTTTAACAAAGTTATTCAGATATGATCCAAATAGTAACATTTTTGAGCAGAGATTCACTTGCTACCAAGAGATGAGTTTTAAACTAAAATACTGAATTATCAACTGAAAAAGTTACATTTTCAATTTGAAAAAAAATTTATATTGAAAAAGCATATTTTCAACAAAATATTTAAATTTTTCATATAATAATTTTTTAACAAAAAAGACGAATTTTAAGCAAAGTGCATGAATTTGCAAACAAATACTTGTGCTTTTAACTAAAAAAGATCAATTTTCAGCCGAATAGTTGAATTTTCAATGAAAGAAGATAAATTCTCAACGAAAAATTTAATAGTTGACATTTTAAGCAAAAAATATTTTTATTTTTAATCGAAAACAGCTGTTTTTTTTATAAAAATAGAATAGCAAATTTTTGAGATGAAAAAATGAATTTTTAACAAAAAACGAGTTCTTAGCAAATTAGTTAAACTCTTAACCGATGAAATGAATTTTGAATCGAGAATATAAATTG
>JAABKJ010004541.1:0-24224 GCA_011634705.1 Andricus grossulariae
TAACACATATTAGTATTCAGTTTTTGTACACAAATTGTACCAAATTCGTAAAAGTCAGCTTATAACGCAAGAAGAGTGTCAATTTGGATTTAACTATTTTGGGTTCTGATACAGCAAATGATGCAGAAGAAGAAGAAGAAGAAAGATCGGTGAATCGTATTTTAAATGAAAATATAAATATTGATGAACCCGGAAATGAAATGAATCGTGAGGCTCTCGTTGTTGTCAACTAATTTCAAAATCCCCACGTAGATTTTGAAAAACTTGAAGTATGTTATCATAATTTCGAATTAATAAATGATACCGTTCAATTTATCTTATGTACAACTAATTATTTAGATTAAAAATGCCTCAACATTTTTAATATAACTCAATCGGGACCTGATAGGATACCGACTTGGCACTGACCAGGCACACCGATCGGGCTAACAAGTTCGGCCCGGACTGGGCCGTGCGTTTCATCACGGATCCGATCTGATCTGGCTTCCCGATCGGGGCCTCATTTGGCTAGATCGGGCACCGATCGGGACCACAGAAAAATTTCTGCGAGGGCTTCGCGCTCGATAATTAAGTTATACAGACGGTTCTATTTAAAAAATAAAACGATGTAGACAAAATCGAATGGCATAAAAGAAGTAGGTATGTTTTTTTAAATATTGTTAATGGAATAAGATATTTTTTTAATTTACTAAACAGAGAAATTTAGCCGTATGCTTTGATTCCTTTCGTTTAAAGTTTAGTTCTAAGATAAATCTACAAAAATTTGTATTCAGTTTGAAAAAGATATTAAAAATCTTTACACTGCGTTTTAAAAATACCCAATACAGCTAATTTATTTGATTATTAATTACATATGTCATTTTAATTTGGTGTTCAATTTAAAAATATCATCATGTTAATTTATAAATCTTGTTAAAATCTACTAGAAATAACGACTAAAACTTACGGATCTCTTAAAAGCAAAAACTGTATATTTTTGAAAATGATCTAACTTATTGAATTTTTATCTGATCGAAAAATTTCATGAGAATAGTTTTTAAACATATTTGATATCTAGTATAAATTTTGATTAAAATTTCTTAATCTACGCAAAAAATATATTTTTTTCTATTTTTTTTAATTTTCAAAATGTTGAAAAAAAATGTCTAAAACTGAAAAAAATTCAAATTTTGAACGTGCTCTACATTTGTTAATTTTGGTGAAAAATATCTTATCAACGAACTTGACCTTTATTTTATGACCCTAAAAAATGATATTAAAGGCTGACTCGATTTGACAAATCCTTCAGAAGTTAGAGTGGCTACAACATTCAGGTAACCAAACAGACATACGGATATACATACATACGGACATACATACATACATACATACAGACATACATACATACATACATACATACATACATAGAGAATAATACTGACAGGAAGACGTCGAAAAAATGTTATGATTTTTTTACTCTGTGAGTGTCGAAACGCAAAGATCCATTAAAAACTAGAGATCGAAAATTTGGACGATTACATTACACTCTCATGAATGAGAATGTAAAAATTAAGTCTTTTAAGATATTTTTCTACTATATGACTCAGTTTTTTATGCGTATTAATTTTCGAGGCGGATGTAGCTTCTCTGTTGCATGTTCCATATTGTTTAAATTTCCTTTCTTTTCATGTTAATAACTTCTAATATTATTTGTAGGTTCAGGTGTCTCACGTACTCTCTTAAATTGAACCAGTGAAATTATCACTGGTTGAATCAGTATTTTTAATTGTCACTGGTGAACCAGTGATTTTCCGACATGGACTTGGTGAACCAATAAGTTTCTCAACTAAAACAGCGTATCTGAATATACCAGTGACGCCAAATGATAGATTCAACTATTGATATTGCGCTTCACGCGGCCAAGACATCAACCTTCAGTTGAGTCGTCCGGTCCGCGCGTGTCGCGTCATTGCATTTAGCGAGTCTACGTTTTACTTAAAATGGTCAAAAACGGAATTTATTGTGAACTAGGGTTTACGTTAGAAATATTTGGGGCCTGGGTGCAATAAGTTGGGGATATAATATCTTTTGCTTAAAAATGGGGAGGCCACTGGCCACTTGGGTTTGACTTAAGCTACACGACTCACGAGACACGATGACGTAAGACAGGCTTTCCCATAGTTATGCGCAATATATTATGTCCTACTATATTGCAGCTCGGCCCTTATTTATCGCTGTGAGAGTAAAGTGCGATTCTTAAAGATAATTTTGCAAAGTTTAGCACAAAAGTGATGAATGATAAGGGTCACACCCAAGCAGCTGATTTTTTTGTTGTGAAAAATGTTCTTATAACACACCGAGATGGGTCCGCACTCCTCGGTAGTGTGGGGATGCTGATGTTGTCACTACAACGATCTTAATATATATGAATATACATGAAGACTTAATTTGATCATTATAGTAACGCCATCAACGACACACTAAAAAACACCACCCTTTCTCCTTGGCATCATTCCCCCCGGAACCGCTTTCGCATTACTTCAGGGGGTGCTTCTTGTCGGACCTGTCGAGCTATCTGGACCCTCGCATTTCGCCGCCATGTGGCCGAAGCCTAGGCAGCGGTAACACCTTATTGAATCCGCCTTTCTGTGTACACGGCAGGACACCCACCCCACCTTCAGGTGTCCTGCTTGTAGTATTTTCTTCGCCTGTTCTTCTGTCACTCCCACGAATGCCTTCAGCGTTCCCCTGAAGGCCCTTTTCGTGAGAGTGACTCTTATCTGTTCAGGTGATTCTGCTCCAAGACATTTCCTGACCGCAGCCTCAACCTCCTCCGCAGCAGTTGTGGTGTCGAAGTCTAAGACCTCGACATCAGTGCGAGGGACAAGCTCCCTCACACTACCACCTTCACCGATGGCCTCCCTAATGGCAGCGGATAGCTTGATTCTGCCGTCCGCTGCAGGTCCTACTTCCACAAGGACCTCGCCGTTCCTTATTTCTCTGACAACCTTAATTTTAACACCAAGGGGTCAGGCTTCACCTTACGTTTAAGGTAGCTTAAGCCCTCGGCAGGTTTTATAATAACCGCCTCGGGTCTAGCTCGCCTCTTTCTCTCCTTCTTCTTTGTAGATTGGGTTGCCTGTGTAGGCATCCCTTCCTCGTCTTTCTTGGGCGTGCAGGTCGTCACTGCAGCAATACGGGTCCTAGGCCTTTTGCTCCTCGGCTTGGAAGTACTCTTCTCAATTGGACTCAGGGTGGTCTCCCTTTCTCGCTTCCTATCACGGGGAGTGGGAGCTGCCACGACTTCGTCAGTCTGAGTGCAGATCTCGCCTTTCTTCTTGCTGGCCTTCTCCTTCCGGATCATGGCTCTCGTTCGTGCAGTTCGTCCAACATTCTCGATCAAATCCCTATGAAGACCTTCGGTCGTCGTAGAGTGATCGCGTAGTTGGTCCACGAGTCGCTCCGCTCGTTCCAACCCATCCCTGATTGGCAGCCACATGATTTTCTTCGTGCTGCTAAAATCCACCATTTCTTTGATGGTGCCTCGTAACTCTGCAAAGAGATCATACGTCTCTGAGAGTTTGGCATCCATTTCTGCGATGTCCATTTTATTGACGGACACTTTCACCTCCTCTGTCACGTCCAAAGGACCACCCAACTCCTCGCAGACGCTCCTGTCCAAGTTTGTTTGGTCCCCCCCAAAATCCATGGGACCAGCACTGACCACCGGTGCTGGGACCCGATCGGCATCAGTGGGGAGATTACTACTCCCTTGGGGTACATTGTTTTCAACATACCTACTCATCATTGGTCTTGATTCGGGGTTCCTTCCCCTAGCTGGTTTTTGTCCGCCTTGGGTATTTGATTTCCCCGGTACCACCCATATCTGGTAGGCTTTCCCCTATCCGCAACCTGAGGAGGCGCCCGATGGGGGACCAGCAACCCCACACGGGGAATTAGTATATCAATGGCTGACACGGGAATCTCCATGATGCTGATTAATTTACACTATAGCAAAAACTCCTGGTGGTTGTAACCAGGCGCTTGTCAGTGGTACAGACAAGGCTTCTCCTGATTCAAAAACCCTGTTTATACAGGAAAACGATTAGTGCCTGGGTGGGTGTTGCTCCATATGTCAGGGTACATACGAAAAAGCACGAAGGGCATGCATAGCCGTCAAGGATAGGGATGCAATTTTGGATCCCAAGCTTTGCTCCAGGGACCTCACCGTTATTAAGGTGAGCCTCAGGGGCGGAAGCGGTGAAAGGCTAGAGGTGATTATCGCCTCGGCCTATTTCCCGGGAGATCATGAGGGGCTGTGATGCAAATTCTCGCCATACAGGGTGGGGGAGCACGAACATCAATGGCAGAGGAAAAGATTTAATTAAATACCTGGCGGGCACTGAGCCGGAGATTCTAATTCATCGTAATGAGTTAGCTTCTCGATTTGACTGTGTGCTCGGAAGAAGTAAGGAGCAGAATAGAGGGCTGGAGAGTCTCCACTGAGGAGTCTCTCTCGGACAACAAAGATATCTTGTTCCGCTTAGCCCCAGGAAAACCGGCAGTTTCAAAGATCAGAAACCCTGACAATACACTATGGGACTCATATAAAGAGGAACTAAAAGGCAGACTTGTGGAATTCCCCACAAGCTTCGGTAGCATAAATGAGTTACAGCACGCCGCAAATTGCCTGCGAATGGCAATGACTTGATCAGCCTCTGGTCACTAGATAGCCAAAGTTGAAGCATCATATTTTGATCCTGCTCTGAGGTTTTCCTTCCCTACGTCCTTTTTTTGAATTTTTGAATTTGACAGCTATATCGGTAAATTTCAGCAAATTCATTTGATCGAAAATTTAACCATGAAACCCCGACAGATTCCAAGTGACAAACAGAAGTGTTATGTATTAGATTGTCCATCATTGCGTCGAGAAAAATCTCATCATTTTCCTATAGATGGGCAAAGGTTGCTAAAAGTTTAAAATAAATACCAATTTGAACTTCAAAATATTATTTTATTATTTTACTGTCAGTTCTTTATAAAACACAACTTTATTAAAAATCCAAGAGAAAAATATTCAGAAATTCATCAATAAATATTGTAATAATTATATATGTATTTTTATTCGTCATTTTTTGGTTTCTTATGATTTAATTTACTTTTCAAGTTGATTTTAAAATTACTATTATTATTACTATCGTCATCTCAGGGATTCGAAATATGGCTATGAGGCGCCACTGGCGACTATCATCGTTCATTTTTAAAGTATTGAGTGACCAGAGGCTGGACTAGATCATATAACATATGAGAACAATTACCCTGCAAGTACAATTAAGTCTAGGAAACGATCAGAATGGAGAAACTGGAGAAACTCCTTAAGAAGACAAGAGCGTTGTACAACAGGGCAAACCTAACTAAATTGCCTTCAGACTGGGACATCTATAAGACGACTCAGTATGAATACAATGAAAATATAAGAATTTATAAACAGGAAGATTGGAGGGGCTTCTGCGAGGAATCAAAGAACATTCTGGACACAGCGAGGCTCCACAAGATCCTAGCAAAAAATCCAGAAGCTCGCTTCATGTTCCTAAGGCTCGATGATGGCAAGTTCGCCCAAGACGAAGCAACGAGGGATTACCTGATGGAATTCTAGATACAAAGAAGTGGAAGGCTGGGCCAAAAGAAGGAGATGGCTGCTGACTGGAGTTTCGCCGCCAAGGTCGTTGATATCCAGAAGGTGGAATGGGACGTTGAATCCTTCTGCCCCTTTGAATCATCATGGACGGACAACGTCTTTTTAGCGATATTACAAAAGGGCATGGCTTTCGTCGTCCCTACACGGACTATTATAGAAGGATGGCATAGTAGCCTTCATTTTTGAACCTGGGAAGGAGGCTACTCCTCCGGCTAATCAGCTCAACATCTTACGTCCTACATCCTACATCGCTCGGTAGAAACTGCGCTCAATGCTATCGTGGCAAAATTGGAACAGCAGCTTGAACAGGAAGGGTATGCTGCGGGCACCTTCTTGGATATAGAGGGTTCCTTTAGCAATACCCCTCCAAAAATCATCTGCTAAGAGGTTTCAAGGTGTGGCGGGCCAGAACAGTTAGTTAGCTGGATAGGATGCATGCTACGCTAAAGGTGACTCGAAAGCAGATGGGGTGAAGGCCTAGTCAGGATGAAGCGCCGCGGGGATGCCCACAGGGAGGTGTCCTGTCACCCTACTTTGATGCATTGTAGTGGACGGCCTCCTTTGTAGGCTAAATAAAGACCCAGGGATACGCAGATAACTTTGTAATCCTAGCCAGGGAGGGCTCATCTGGAAACGTTGATGGGTCTTACAATGTCGGCGCTGCGCATCGTGGAGCTCTGGTGCAACAGCTCAGGGCTCTCTGTAAGTCCGGAAAAGATCAGCTTGGTCCTTTTCACGAGAAAGTACAAAGTGTCAAAAGTTTACGCCCCTGCATTTTGTAGTCGGAGGCTGACGATCCCAGACTCGGTTGAATATCTGGTGGTATGGCATCTTGAGACCTAATGCAGCGAGTTCATTATGACATTTTTGATGTCCAAAAGAGTCTTTGGTTTGACGTGGGGGCTTGAGTCCAAAATGCTTACATTGCTCTACCTCGCCGTTCTTCAACCAAGGCCGTGGTCTGTTGGTCCCACGACAGAGTGCAGGAAATGCCTTATGTCAGTGCCCGGCATTAGCTAGGCTCAGACAGCAAACACTTGGCGCGCACTTCATGGGGCCTAAGGAAATTATAACGCGATCAGTGGTTGACATACTAGGCTTCACCAAAAGGTCTGGAGTCAACTACAGAGATCGAACAGTTAAGGGTCAACGCTGGCATTTTGACTATTTACAGTTGAATAATTTCCAATTGCAAGTCCATGAAATTGAATGAATGTCAATTGAAAGTCTATGAAATTGAATGAATTTAAATTTTCAATTTTCATTAGTGAATATTTAAAACTGAACTTTAAAAAAATGTGTTCAAAATTACACATCTTTAAAATATAAATCTTGAAAATTTAATACTTTTCAATTCTATATTTTTAAAGCTTTAGAATTTTCAGTTATATCTCTTCAAAGTAGTACACTTTTTATCGTAAAATTTGTTAAATTGAAGATTTTTTAATTACCGTTAACAGTTCTGTAATTTCGGCGACGTACATTTGAAATTCCCGCAATTTTGAAGATTTATAATTAAAAATTCTTAAATTTGATCTTAACAATGATCAAAATTTGAGAATTTTTATTTATACATCTTCAAATTTGAAGAGTTTTTAATGTTCAAAATGTTCAAAATGTCATAATTTTAAACTCTAAACATTACAACTTACAAAATTTGGTGAATTTTAAGATCTTAAAAATGGATGCGTCGAAAATGGAAAATAGCAGAAAGACTTTGAAATACCAGAATGTCTTTTGAGAACATGTTATTACAACACGAAGTACCTTATTAACTAATTTATTCAATTTATTTCTTCCAATTTCTGCTGATTTAATTTAAATTATTATATTACGATATTTTATTGGAATCACTGATTTTTGAGTAATTACTATAATTTTAGATACAAGGATTTTCTAAAGTGTTGATTGCCCCCTTCCAAAGAAGCTTTCACGTAATTTATAGTAAACTTTATAATATACGTAAAATATTTTTTGAAAAATTTATAATATATAAAATTTCAAACAGAATGCAAGAAAATTAAGCAAGAGTAATGTACAAACAAAAGTGTTTTTATCTAGCAATATAATATAATTTTCATATTTGTATCGGTTTTTTATTAGATCTAGCTAATTCAGTAACTGGAATATTATATGATGCACATTTTAACAATTTTTTTGACTGACGAACAGTTAGCATTCTTCTGCTTTTGGTAACAGCTACACAAAAATAAAATTATTCAAAATTTAATTTTCACATATAAAGATCAAAATAGATTAAAATGGAATTAAGTAATGTAGTAATTCATAAAAGAAAAATGTTTTCATTTAAGAATTTTATATAAATTTTTTTTTCATTAAATCTAGCGATTTTCTGATGCGCCCACCTAGTGCTAGAACCTTCATGGTGTTCATCACGTGGAGATTTAGCAAAAGTACCATCCGCACAACGTGTTCATCCAATAAGAGATGGTGGTTGGAGTGGTTGATTATAACGTTCATAATGTTGATCAAAATTCGAAATTCTACGTTTACTAGAGAGTGACGGAAAAACAGATTCTTTGGATGTTGATCAAAACTTTGGGTTTCCAGGACCATTATTAATTATTGTTGGAAAAGTAATTTTTTTAGATGGACGAACATACTCTTGAAGTAGTCCATCAACAGACTTATTTCCATCCGATTCCATGAGCTCTGTACCTACGAAAGCATACAAAGAGACTTCATTTTCTAAATTCAAAAGTTGTTAAGAAGTAAGCAATTCTAAATGCAGAGTTTCGAAAATTGAACAATATAAGATCCAATTCTTCAAAACGCCAGGGTTTTCAATACTAAACCCTCAAAAATGAATATTTTTATATTAAAATGTGAGCATTAAGTAATAACGGATTCAGCATAAAAAAATGATTCAAATTCAAGGAATTGAAAAAGGAATTTTGAACCAAATACTTCTTAAATTTTCATAAAGTTGTGTCTATAAGAGTTTTTCAAGTCACTGATTTCAAATATTATGTACGAAATACGAACTTCAGGATAGTAGGTCCAATATGACAAACATCAAGATAAAATGTATTCAAATTTGTATTAAATTTTTGGTGTCGCCAATTTGAAGATTTTAAATATGAAGAGGACAGAAATAGTTCCGCTGTGGTCTACCGTAGTCTATACATTGTGAATCGTAATAATTGTCAAGATTTCATAGGTAATAAATCAAGCTTAAAGCTAATATTCTGACGGTCAGAGACAAACAATCATTCACCTTAAACTTTGTGTGACAAACTTTTTGTGACCAAACTCGCGCTGGAGTTCTCGACAATTCCAAAGAATTTATGATAAATTACAAAGAATTCGAAAATAATTCCAACAAGCTGAAACATTCGTCCGCGTCAAAACATGCTGGAATAGAAAATTAAATTGTAATCTTTGTGACAGATGAACGTAATGTTTTATCTCTGTATCTTCATTCCTCCTCCCCAGACGGAAACTTGGAAAGGGTGGCGAGTGTGACTGAGATCGCCCTAGAATTCTTTAGAATTTCAAAAAATTCAAGATAATTTCCACAGAATTGAAGATTAATTTCAACAAATTTAAAAATTCATATCCGGCCAACTATGCAAGAATATGAATAAGTGGTCTTTGTGACAGATGGACATTATATTGAATCTCTAAATCTGTATCTCCTTCCCCTCCCACTACGAAACTTGCAAAGAGCGACGATTGTGGCTGAACTCGTGCTTGAATACTATGGAATTCTAAAGAATTAATGATGAATTCCATATTATTCAGGGTTAATTCCAAAAAATCCGAAATTTTATCTTCGGCAGAATATGACAGAATAGAAAGTTAAAGGACTCACGTGCTTCGGTGCTTCGGTACTTTTCCTCCTGGAAAAAGGTTTAGGATGTTTCTCGTGGATATAATACATGCTAATAGTGATAGACTAATTTAGGATAGATGAAGAAGTTTGGAAGGCAGCAAGCAGAGAGAGGAAAAAAAGGAAGAGGGTAGACCAGCATATTGTGAGTAGAATATAAAACAGATTTCATGTATTTTCTAGAAGGAGTACAGAGGAAAGTTAGGATAGGAGGAAAATATGATAGGGAAAGATAGGTAGCAAGAGTCGTGAAAATAAGGGGTAGTGGTACTTATTTTGAAGGTAGACAAAGTCAAGGAGGTTGAAGAATATAAGGGAGTGACGCTAACGCCAAAATTGTATGAAGTATATGTGAGTGTTCACTCGGAGAGGATGAAGGAAATAGTTGGGGAGAAAACGATAGAGGTACCGAATTAGATAGGGGTTAGGAACAGAATGGGGATGATGGAGAACATATATGTTCTGAATTATCCTGTAGATGAAAGAATTAAAAGGGAGAATGGAGAATATGTAAGAAAAGGATGTCCTCTGAGCCAACTTTTATTTAATACAATAATCCACGACTTACAAAAGAAATTAAGAGAAAAGGATGAGGAGGAATTAGGATGGGAAAAGAAAAGATATATACTTACTTTTTAACTTAATTTTTACCTTTTTTCCAAAAAAATATTTTATATTATAAAATATATAAATATCAGATCAATCCTCGAAATATTGTCTATGGTTTTCGATGACCTTGTGCCATCTAGGTAGCTTACGGATGCCATCGCGAAAGAAACTTGGAGTCTTCGAGTCGATAAAGACATCCACGAATTTTCGAACATCGTGCAGAGTTTGGAATAGCCTATCTGCCAAAGCATATTGCATTAACCGGAACAGGTAATAATCGGATGGAGCCAAGTGTGGTGAACATGCCGCGTGCGAGAGAAATTCCCAGCCCAAGTTTAAAATTGTTTTGCTGAGCCACGCAAGCAACACGAGGTCGAGCGTTGTCATGGAGCACCGTAACTTTTCGACTTCCTTGCCCAGTAAATGGCCTTGGGATCTGAGCATTATTATTATGAGCTTTTATTTCAGCCTTTATAGCTCCACAGCTCTCTTCATCTATTATGAGCTTTTGGAAACAGGCCAATAAGTGACTGCAGAACGCTGCAGCCGACAATTAAACAAATTGAACGAGGTACTTGATGAGAAAAGGCCATTTACTGGGCAAGGAAGCTGAAAAGTTATGCTGCTCCATGACAACACTCGACTTCACGTTGCTCGCGCGACTCAGCAAACCATTTTAAACTTGGGCTGTGAACTACGCCCTCGCGCGACATATTAACCAGACTTGGCTTATTCGATTATCACCTGTTCCGGTCAATGCAACACGCTTTAGCAGATAGGCGATTCCAAACTTGCACGATGTTCGAAAATTCGTGGATGTCTTTATCGGCTCACAGACTCCAATTGTCATTCGCGATGGTATCCCTAAGTTACCTGATAGGTGACGCAAGGTCATCGAATACAGTGGACAATATTTTGAAGATTGATCTGGTATCTATATATTTTACAATATGAAATATTTTTTTGGAAAAAAGGTTAAAAATTAAGTTATACAGCTAATAAAAAAGACGAAGATAATGAATTAATGACGTTTAGAAAGGAGGGGGAAGAAAGAACAGACAGGGAGGTGGAAGGGAGTAAAGTTAGGAGAAATAAAGGAGTTCAAATATTTGGGATATACCTTGCAAAAGAATGGATTATATAAGAGGAAGGATAACAAATAGTCAGGGATAATGTAACTGATACGGAAAATGAAAGGAAAGGAGATAAAATGAGAGGTCATGAGAAAGTTATATAAGCTGAATGCTAGAGTTAACTGAAGGATGCCTTGATATATGGCAAGAGAGAGACTAAAGTAAATTATTAAAAATTGGAGAATAGGACAGAACAAGAACAATTAATGGAAAGATAATTAGAAAAGGAGTATCAAAGTCTACAGAAAAAGGAAAGGGAGAAAGAAAATATACTAGAATTGCAAGATTTACATTGAGAAAAGGAGGTTTGGGAAGAAATCTGTTGGAAAAAAAAAGAGAACAGAAAGTGCAGATACTGTGAACAGAAAAATGAAACATCGGAGCATTAATAGTACGGATGTAGAAGAGGAATGAGGGATAAAGGAAGCTGGAAAGACAATGTCGTAAAGATTTTGGGGGAGGATGGATTGAATCAGGAGTGGATGAAAGAGCTGTATAGGGCTAGACAGGCGAATAAGAAAGAATGAAAAAGTGATATATAAAAAAAATGGCAAAGTTGAGGTAGAAAAAAAATAACTGAAAAAGGAAACGACAGTCACGGAAGCCTGAAGCTTTAAAGGTTATGTCACAGTATGAGTAGATAAGTTGCGCTATCGTAAAAATAGAAGTAAGGATCTAGATATAAAAATTTATTTACACACTTGTAAATCGTTGGAAATAGAAAGGATAAGATAATATAAAATATGCAGGTGGTAATAAGTAACAGTAAGAAACGGAGGTCATTAAACCCTTGGGGTTTAGTTAAGTTCATATTAGGGCGGTGAACCTCAAAGGAGCCCCCTTGGCCCTCAAGCTATAAAGCCTATTGTAGCTTAACTATTCGCTCTCAGTAATAGTCTCATGAAATAGACTCCAAGGGATTGTTGCCCAAGTCTAGCTAATGCCGGGCAACGGGATAAAACATGCAGGGATGTTTCGTCATGCCTGCCTCATTTCCTGCACTTTGTCGTGGAGTTGTACCCCATATTGCGCATGTGATAATTCAAGTGGTTATGTCCTGTGAGCATCTGAACCACTGTCATTATGTCTTTTTCGGGAAAACCCAGGATTTCCCTGGCTCTGTCCATCCTGCACGTATAGCCTAGGATAGCTTTCGTCTGTCAACATCCCTGGGTTTGTTTCCAGTATTCCCAAAGCTTCGCTCGGATCCAGCTTTTGATGGCCATCCTAATACAGCAAGAAGCTAGTCCCAGTACCGGTTTTGGTCCTATGTATTAACTTGCTGCGCCGCCTTTTCCGAACTGGTCCGCCTTTTCGTTACCCTTGATTCCTGTATGGCAGGGAAGTCATATAGGAGGTACGTTTTTCATTGCTGCTAGTTGTTTCAATACCTTTTTGCATTTTGAAAGCAGATCTGATGTTATGTCTGCTTTCTCAACTGCAGTTAATGTTGCTTGACTGTCCGATCAGATTGTAATCTGCCTGTCAGCCGCGTTTTTTTTCATGCTTCAGTACAGCAAAGGGCGGCCAGCCCTCTGTCTGAAAACCAATGGCATACCGCTCAAGAGGGATGCCTATCACCTTTCTTCCCGCTCTATAATAAATTCCTGCTCCTGACCCTCCAACTCCTTTGGAGCCGTCTCTGTACCAGATTTCTCATGGAAGGAGCGGGTTTTCATTTTCTTTCCGCATATTCCTGCTTGAGATATAGAAATATTCATTTTTCAAGCTTTGTATTTAAAATTATAAACTTTCTAAGAATTTAATTTTATCTTGTTTAATTTCCGAAGCTCAGACTTTGAAATTGTTAATTTTATACAACTTGTAAATTTGAAAAAAATCTATAATTGTATCTTCATAAATAGGTGCAGAGCTCATGAAATCAGATGGAGATGTATTTGTTGATGGACCACTTCAAGAACCTTTTTGTCCATCTGAGGAAACTGATTTCCATCACTCACTGGTGGACGTAGATCTGCGAATTTTGAACTCCGACATCATCATAAACTACGATAACATTCGTCCATTCCAAGAAACAGTTTTTCCATCTACTCATCGTGGAATTCGAATACCAAATTTTCATCAAAATCAATCAACCCAAGAGCATGTTCATCAAGGTGAAGAAAATGTTTTTCCATTACTCGCTATTGACGCAGAGTTTTTAACCCTGGGCCTAGACTACTACCATCACCACAAAATAAATAGATTTAATTAGTTATTAAGTATTTAATATTTTGAATTGATTTTTTATGTAGTCTTGACACCCAATGTACTCTTCCCCTTTCCAGGTCCGTGCGCTTAGACTCAAAGGTGTTATAAACTTACAAACTGTCCGGATGTTTAGAATCGGCCTTTATTTTAATATAAAAATATTTATTCTTGAAGATTCGGTGTTTAAGGAGCAACATAGTTAAATCCCGTAAAAATTGTCTTGTGAAATAAATTTGTGTATATCTTCATCTTCAAGTATTTAAATATAGCTTTTTGGCTAATTAAACTTCGCACAAAAAGGTTATAAATTGCAGAAATGACTTTCATTTTTGTAGAAAAACGTGAAAATTTATTATAATCAGCTGCGACGATAATCTCGAGTGTTTCCATTCTGTTAATATTTATAGTGTTTGTAAAAAATTCTTTCATGAACTTTGAATTATTATCATAAAAAAATCGTGTCTGTAAAAAAAAATATTTCTTAAAATATATAAAGGATCATAACTTTCGTGCTCTCCAATACATTGTGTTAATATTATAGGTCAATTTATTAAAAAAGGTAACTATGAAAAGTGGATTTTCAAACATTATAAATGTTGATAACTTCCTTATTTGCTATAAAATGTATTAATATTATAGGTTAATCGATTCGTCTCGAGTTAAGGAATCTTTTACGTTCTCGCATCAACTATGAATTATGTTAATGGAACAAGATTTTCTGTAAGAAACAGATTTTATAAATTATATAAATGACTATAACTTCCGTAGTCTTCAATACAAGGTCGTGATAATACAGGTCAATCGATTTCTCTTGAACTGAGGAATATTTTATGTTCTTGCATCAATTTTGAACTATGTTAATAAAAAAAAGTTCAACTGTAAAAAAATCGATTTTTCAAATATTACTAATGAACCTAACTTTCAAAATTGTATATAAAATACATTATTATAATTACGTTATTGTTATTATAGGTCAATCGATTCATCTCGATTCAATGAATCTTTTATGCTTCTGCATCAAGTTTGAACTATGTCAATGAAAAAATTCAAGTATAAAAAACCAATTTTTTAAATATTATGAATGACCATAGCTTCCTTAATTTTCAATCAAATGTATTAATATTATAGGTCAATAAACTCGACTCGAGTCAAGGAATTTTTTATGTTCTTGCATCAAATTTTTTGTTGTTGTAAATTAAACTCTTTGGCCACAAATGTATCTTTGTTATTTAAAAATGTAACTGTTTGTTTAAAAATTTATCTCTTTCCGATGACAATTTGTTGAAAACTTTTTTGTGGAAAATTTATATTTTCGATTGAAGAATTATCTACTTGGTCGTTAGTTGATTTCCTTTGATAAAAATGCATTTTTTCTTGGGACAATTAATAAAGTTAGTCGAAAATTCATCTCTTTCGCTGAGAATTTAAGTATTCTATTAAAAATTAATCTATTTTGTTGAAAATTGATCTTTTTAGTTAAAAATTAATTTATTTGATTGAAAATTCAACTTTTTCTGAAAATTTTTTGGTTGGTCCTAGGAAGTTGTGAATCTCTTAGAAATAAAAGTCTGAACTTGATGAATGAAAAGAAACACTTTTAGAATGAAAAAAAAATTAATTTCCAGAGCTGTAGAGAATTTTTATTTCATCCTCGGTTTACTGTGCTAACAACCATATAATGAACGCGCCCAAACACCAGACTCTCGGGATAGGAACTCGCGGTTTAGGAATTCCTAGAATTGCTGGCTCAGGCAGTTCCTCAGCGCGCAGGGAGAGAGACGGTTGCGACTATCGTTTCGGAAGGGCCGCAGTGTGCGAGTACTCAGTTACGTATATTGCGCAATATGATGCATTCCAAGTGAAAACGGTTCAGTCGGTCCTGACTGTTTATTTTTCGATACTCGCGATTTAGGGATTTGCAGGCAACCCCGACACTGTTCCTAAATCGAGAGCCTTATGTACTTTGCAGTGGGTTTTCATTATTATTTTTAATAGGTATATCTTTAGACGGGACGATAACACTTGGATTTTATTGAGCGATCTTGTGAGATGCTACCCTAGAAAAAGAGGATTGTGTGTTACACAAATAATGTCTCGGACCTGGGAAAGTATTCCGTTCTTTGAACTCGTCACGTATCAACGACGATAATATCTATGAGTAGGTTTTGCACAACGACCTGCTTGGCGAGGGTGCGTTTTCGTAAGATTTATCCAACCCCTGTAATACGTTCCCCTGAGAACAAAATTGCAAGGCTCACAATTTTCATTTATGATGTCCCTCCGTTATCGTCGCCTCCGGATATAATGGATTTCATTATTTTTTATATAGGTGATTTGGGGCGGAAAGGACCACATGGGTAGAAATGAGGGCTTTCTCGATCATTTCCTGTCCTGTCAGAAGGCTACTCTCTATAGGCCTCGAACACTTTTGGATGATTGGCGGTGGTCGAAAAAGACATAAGACGTGCTTTCCGAAGTCGTTTTTCCCCATCTGAAAAACGTCTGCTCCCTAATTCTGACAACACAAACAAGATGCTCTTTCATCAGGCTGCCACTGAGTGGGAAAGCGGGAATTAGCCCTGAATTTTGAGCACCGGGAAAAAGTAGGGAAATAAGCGGAATTATCTATATTTGTTTTTAATTTCGCGAAATTGTTGTGAACTGAACAATGCTGAAGTAAGTTTGAAACTTCATCATTTTTTATCCTTGATCAGACGTTACTCCATTTTTTATGTTTCAATGTCAAACTTATAACTGCTTAACGAATATGACGCTTTTTGATTTAAAGTGTTGAAATTTTGTAATCTGTTTTATTAAAAATTATTCAAGTTTAAAGAATTTGTATTTAAAACTAATGAGAGTTCTATGTTTTGAAAAAGATTTTATTCTTTAGATTTTCTGATAATGTAGGAGTCCATTTTAAGTTACTGAGGATGGCCGGTGTCCCAGGAAACTGTGAAATGACCGGGAATTTGTTGTGAATGGGCAAAAGAAGAAATTACACTGGAATAATTTTTTTTCTTGAAATTTTACAAATTTTTAGAAGAAAAATCTATGCAGTTTTGAAAACTTGAACAACCAAAACTTAAAAGCGTTTGAATTTGAAATTTTTGTATAAAAATAGTTTTAACGTTGAAAATGGAACTTTTTCAGTTCAAAAGTCCCAATAGTTAAATAAATTCCAACATCCGATTGAAACTTTGTAATCTATTCGAAATTTTCAAATAATTTCTGATTAATAGATTCATAATTAAATGCTTTATTCAATCTCAAATTCTATTTAATTTGCTCAGTCTCAAATATTCCATTTTTAACCTATACAATTCGATATTGTTTAATTGAAAAAAAACTTGTTTAATATTTAGGAATATTTTTCCGTCCAATGAAAATTAGCATATATAAATCATATATTCAAAATTGATCAATCATCAATTTGAAATGATATTAAATTAAAATAATTCCACTTAACAGAACATTTGTACCGAAATTTCAGTACAATTAGCCAGATTTTTTCAGTACGTGCACACACTTCTTTAAAGAAATGGAAAAAATTTAGTATTTATTTTTTTCCGAATTGAAAGAGGAACTTTTTAAAAACATTTTTATCGAGTTAAAGGCGGGCAAATTTCGTATTTTAAACATTTTTATTGAGTTTGAAATGAGAAAATTTTGGTTTTCAATATTTAATGAATTGGAAATAGAATAGAATAGTGTAATTTCTAATATTTTTATTGAGTTCAAGAGAAGAATTTTTTTTGTAATTTTCTTTGAAATTAAAGAAGCTCTTTTTTTAAAATGATTTTGATTGAGTTGGAAGGGATGAAAATCTGGGCTTTAAGTTTCCTAAATTGGGAGAGACCAATTTTTTTTTAACATTTTTATTCAGTGGATGGGTGCAAATTTAGGATTTTTAACATTCAGATGAAAGGTGAAACTTTTTATTTTAAATTTATTATTGCATTGGAAGAGGGATTAGTTTAAATTCAGAGCATTGCAAATCATAGCGTGGATTTATATTTTTTAACCAGAACTCTTTGAACTGTTCAATTTATAAAAGTTACAATTTTTTATTTTTCAGTTTAATAGAATTTAATTTTAAAATCTTTTGATTGGAAAGTGGTATAAGGTTTTATTTTCTACTTGCAAAGTGTAATGCGTTTGAAATGAAAATTCCGGGATTAAAAACTTTTTCAACTTGCATGGCAAAAGTTTAAAATTCAAAAGAATTTAACTTTGAATGCTTTAACGTGCAGATCAGTTTTAGTTACTTTAAAAGAAAAAATTTTTACTTTTGAGAATTCACATTTTTTAATTTCAATTACCGTATAAACTGTTGTCAACCGGGAAATGGCCGGGAATTGATTCCCTCAATTAAAATGGCCACCCTGTTATTCAACTTAGAACAGTCAAACCGTGCCATTTCGAAATATTTTATTCTGAAATGTTTCCATTAAAATTGAACATCAAGAACTTAAAAACGAAATCAATATGAATTGTAAGAAATTGCTTTGAAAATGCAATCAAATAAGCTTTCATAGAATTTATTGATTATAATATCATATAATTTAATACATGAAACTGGCCTCGAAATTACTTGTCCAGCACCGTCCGATGTTTTTTCATCACCCTTTTTTTACACCTGAATTTAAAATATATTCTACTTTTATTTAGTAATCTAATCAGCAATATGTATATTGATGAAAGGATAGTCTATATAGTTGGATATATTCTGAAATCCTACAATATTATGAGAATACATAATTTTTAAAAGTTTTTTCGAGCGACTTGGCTTTAAACTTCGGCCCTGAGAATGTTGACGGCTATAGCACTCTCATTTTATCTTGTTATTGTGTAATTCCTCTCCTAATAAAAGTGAAAATTCTGAAAAAATTCTGCAATCTGTACTTCCTTTGAAGTGTATAGTTAGTATCACGTGACAGTAAATTTTCTATAATTTATTCAATAAAAATTAACGTTACTTTGCTTTATTTTATGATATACTAGTTTGAACATAATACAATCCTCATGTTAATTATTACATATCAGAATTTTCACTTTTCGAATTTAGATTTTATACAACTCTTTTGTATTTTTTATAGCTCTGTTTTGTATTGGATCCTAAAATAACTAAAATTTATCTAAATGCAGTAATGTCCTCTATTTACCGAACTAATTGGGTTTATTTGAATGAATAAATGTTCTACTTGAAGTGAATATCGGGATATCAAACCCTTGCATATCATTCTGATTATCAACTTCAGATCTATATGATCAAATTTTTCGGATCCAAAATTGATTTGTACGCATCTTCATTCATATTTGTTGAGCGGCAGATGTCATACTTTTGATTAAAAGTCGTAGGCTAGTCGGTTAGTCATGACCGACATAACATTTATAAAACTTAAGCTGGGATGCCACAACAAAATCATGGCCGTTTATACTTGCACATAAAGATCTGAACCTGTCCCCGGAAATTATTTTACTTTCTTTCTAAAAGTAATTCTACAGATGTACATAGTTCCGATACCAATTTCTGGAAGATTTAGAATTTCCTAGGATAAACAGAAGATGTTTTAGAAAACGTTGAATGTTCAACCAAAAATGAAATAGTTAAACTTTCAGATAAAAAAAATTTATCTTGAAAAAAAAACAATTTTGTAGAAAATAGATCCTTTTTCAACCAAAAGGATGAATTTCCAACTAAAATGATGAATCTTCCACTGGAATAGTTCAGTTTTTAGTAGAAAAAAATTTTTCAACAAAAGATTTAAATTTTAAAACAAGGAGATGAATTTTCAACTGAAATGATGAATCTTTCCACAATAATGAATTCTTAACAAAGGGGTTCAACCTTCACCTAACCAGTGAAAATTTTTAATCAAAAATATTAAATCTTTACCAAAAGAGATGAATTTTTAAATCAAAAAGAGGAATTTTCAACAAAATTGTTGAATTTTGAAGTCAAAGACGAATTTTCTCCGCATTAGTTAAATTTTCGAACAAAAAGATTGAATTTCTAGCAAAACAGTTAAATTTTTAGAAATATCAAAGAAATTTTCAATTAAGGAGATGCATTTTTAACTACAATAATGAATCTTCAACCAAAAAAAACGAATTTTACAAAGGAATTCAACTTTCAACCAAGTAGTTGAATTTTCAACCAAAAAAGGTAAAACTTCTACAAAAAGCGATTAATTTTTAAACCAAAAAGAGGAATTTTCGACACGAGTTGAATTTTCAACCAAGGAAGATTTTTCAGTCAAGAGAGGAAAAATATTTTAATCAAATTGTCAAGTTATCAAGCCGAAGACAAATTTTCTACGAAGCAGTTAAATTTTCGAACAACGGGAATAAATTTCTAACATAATAGTTAACTTTAAAATCGAATAAAAAAAATTAACTAAATTCTAAAATTTTCAATAAGAAAAGAACAATATTTATCCAAAAATAAAATGATAGACTTTCAAAAAGAATAAACTTGATAAAAATAGTTGGATTTTCAACCAAAGGGATGAATTTCCAACTAAAATTATGAATCTTTAACTGGGATAGTTTAAATTTCAGTAAAAAAAAAATAATTTTCAACACAATATTTAAGGTATTATTGGCAAAAAAAAATAATTTTTAACAAAGGAGTTCAACTTTCAATCAGATAGTAGCGTTTTTACACTATAAAGATTAAACTTTTACCAAGAGAGATTAATTCTTCAAACAAAAAGAGGAATTTAAAGAAAAAAGTTCAATTTTCAACCAAGAAAGATTTTTCAGTCAAGAGAGAAAACATTTTTTTAAAAGGAATGGACTTTTAAGAAGAAATAGTTTGATTTTCAACCAAAGAGATGAATTTGTATGAAAAATGATAATTTTTCATTTGAAATTGTCAAATTTGTAGAACAATATTAATTTTCAACAAAAAAAGACAAATTTTTAACCAAATAGTTTACATTTCAACCAACGAGATGAATTCTTTTTAAATTTTGAATCTTCAAGCAAAAAAATATTAATTTTCAACAAAGTACTTTAACATTAAACTAAATAGTTGAATTTTCTACCAAATGAGTTGAATTTTTTACCCAAAAAGACGAATTTTCAATAAAACAGTGAAATTTTGATCAAAAAGAACGAATTTGTAACTAAAGTAGACGTTTCAGTCAAGAGGAATTAACATTCAATACAAAATACTTTAATTTTTACCTAAAGAGATGAATTTTATAACTAAAGAAGATAAATTTGCAATCAAAAAGATTAATTTTCAACCAGAAAAAGATGGAATTTTTAACCAAATAGGTAATGCTTTAATAAGATTTTTATTTTTAATCCAACACTGGTAAATTCGCCAAAAAAGACGAGTTTTCAATTAAATAGTTTAATCCTCAACCAATACAGATTAATTTTCAAGCAGACAGAGGCGTTTTCAACCAAAATAAATAAAATTTCAAACAAAAGATTTAAATTTTCAACCAAGTCGGATTTTTCAATCAAGATGGAAAAATATTGTCAACCAAAATGTTCAATTTTCTGCAAAACATGTGAATTTTCTACGAAAATAGTTCAATTTTGCAACCCCAAAGGACGAATTTGCAAAACAATTTAAAGTTTAATTTTCAACTGACAAGGATGACTTTTTAACCAAATTTTTGCATTTCTATCAAAATAATTAAATTTGCAACCAAATATTAAAATTTTCTAACAAAAAAGATGAATTCTCCACCAAGAATGTAATGTTAGACTATTCAACCAAAAAGAATTAGCTCAACAAGAAATAGTTGGATTTTCTCGTTGGCCTTTATTAATTCAGTACGCATTTAAATGGAAAAAAAGAATAAGGGGAAGAGTCGAATGAGGGATAAAAAGGCGACTAGGGGAATCACTGTGAATCCAGCTATAAAGAAATGCAAATTTTGATCATTTATAAGGTTATTAATAATAGTTTAAATGTACTTTAAAATTATTTTTTTATACTTTTAAAATATTTCGTTAGAAAACTGAAAACATTTTCAAAAAATAAAGGTAATTTTCCGCTGTACTTTTTGATTTCGGACTCAACACACTTAAATCCGAACTACAAAAAGTGTGTTCGTCGAACTATTTCTACTTTTAGTGCTTAGAACCTGTTTCAAAAGTATGCTTTCCAATAGTTCACTATAACAATCGCCAGTCAAATTTTCTGAAAAATGATGCCTAAGCTTGTAAAATAGAATTATATGAAAAAAGTACAATATAAGAAAATTATTTTCATTAAATTATGTAAAATAGATCAGAGTATCATATATTGGAAAAGCCTCTTATGAGAAAAGTATAGGTGTCTATAAAAACCACTCCCTTTCGATATTTATATAAAACAGTTCGGAAAATATTGGTTATACTATGAAAATACAAAATATAATATTTCCTATGCATATGACACTTTGAGTTTTATTGTAATATCAAAAAATCTTCATGATCATTCACAAAATAATAAAAAATATTTATAAAACCTTATATTTCAGACGCAATTCAAATAAAAATTGCCCGTTTTCTTAGATGAAAATTAGTCTTTCATAAATTAATCGATTCATTCAACTTTTTTATTCTGCGTGTGAAACACAACTCTCGATCTGGACGATTGAAAAAAATTGTTTATATTTGTTTTTATCCTTATATAGTACTCATTCTGGTAGACTTAAAAATAAATAAAGCAAATCTACAAATTTCTACAAGAAAATATTTTATTTGGAGTTTTTAGTTAACGTTCCTTAAACAGAAAATTAATACAGGAACCTTGATTATTCTCCCATGGTAAAGAGGTGAAACTTAATTCCCATAAAAATGTCCGATTTTCTAAGTTGAAAATAATTCATTTAAAAAATAATCGATTCATCAACTTTGTTCTTCTGCCTATGAAGCACAACTCTCCCTGATACCTTTGGTCGATAAACAAAAATTTCATTTTATTTTTATCTTTATATAGAACTTATTTTCTTCGACTTAGAATTAAATAAAGAAGATTTACAAATTTCTGAAAGAAAATATTTTTATTTTTATTTTTTAGTTACCGTTCGTTAAACAGAAAAATAGATATCGCCAATACAGGAATCTTGATTTATCTCCCATGGTAAATGGGTAAAACTTAATTTTATAAACATGGCCAATTTTCTTGAATAAGAATAATTTTTCATAAAATAATAAATTTACCTTTGTTATTCTGCGTATAAAACAGAATTCTTCATAACATCCCTGGACCACCTGGACTTACCTTTCGTTAAGCAGAAAACTAGTTATCGACAATACAAGAACCTTGATTTTTCTCCCATGGTAAAATACAGATTTCCGTTTGAGAATAACTGCGATACAAATTTACTGATAATCTTCTTAAATGCAAAATTATTGATTTTATAAAAATTTGATTTTATTGATCAGTTTCACAGTAAAAAAAAGTTCTCATTACATATATTTCGAGTAACAAACTTGTAATTCGGAATCCAAGATACATATCTTTGATAAAAAGTTTAATATTGATGCAACAACTGAATATTGCATTTCATGCAAGAATTATAAATAAAAAAATTAAGTATCTGTTATAAATACAGTGGGAAATTACTCGTCAAAGTATGTTATATAAATATATATGTTATATAATATGCATCTATAAACTAATTTTGTTTATATTAACAATTAGTAATAATAGATATTCATTACTGTCCTTATCAAATATTGTTTTTGCATATATTGAGATAAAAATTGTATGAGCTAAAATATCCAAATCTTGGTAATCTCCGAACAAGCGCTTTGCTCATTAATTTGTTTATAAAAAAATGGAAGCTTTACATTTTTAGAAAAATTTGTGATACATTTCCAACTTTATTGAAATAATGAAACCACCATTATCACGTCTCCATCAGTATTCGGGACAGCAGTTACTTTCCGGGTTCTGTGAAATAATTATTAATATGTATTATCATCTTAAAAAATTCTAGATATAACTTAGGCAAAATTTCTTTCTAGTCTAAGAGAATGATACCTTAATTCTTGAATAATTTCAATCTCTATCTCTATTCAGGTGTCTTAAATGAAAAATGTTTATTCGTTTTAAGGGGAAACTCCCAGAATAGACTTGATTTGGTGATAAAACCATTGTGAGTTTTTTTCCAAATTTTTTGTTAGGGTGTCCGGGATTTTCTTTTTTTAGTTTTAAGATGCACTGTTTCCTAAATTGTTCCTTTTTCGTAAACTTTACTTTACTCAAATTATTTTGTTCTGTTGATGTAAAAGACTCAGTAAAATTATTAAACAAATTTTATATATAGAACAGTTGACAATTATTAAAAAATATCTATTTTAAAATTGTAATGATATATTCCTTCTAATACATATATTTCAAGAATTTCGAGTTGAATAATAATTGAAGGCTGGCTCGACATAAGAGATTAACCCCTTTTTTCGAACATGAGATTATTAAGGGAAAAATCCTTAATAATTCAGTGTTTTATGAAATTTTGGTCGCTGAATCCGAATCCGACACTAAAATCTGTCTATAACATCAAGTTTTTAAGAAAATCAAGGGCAAAACCTTTCTTCTCTATTTTTTTGTTAAACAACGTAGGTCGCGAACCTGACGTTCTGGAGACTTCTGATCGAACTTGAATTAAGGTGGAACCTGTTAATTTAAGATTATTATATATCAAAAGTGGGGTGATCGCTAGAGAGATTGATCAGCAGCCTGGGTCGGAGCAGTGTTGCGGAATGAACGTGTTATTTAAAT
>JAABKJ010004542.1:0-24223 GCA_011634705.1 Andricus grossulariae
CATCCACACATCACTACTTTCCAACCGAGCAATTCACGCCTACCCCGAAAGGGAAACGGCTTAATGATATAATAAAAGACCATAGAATGTTCGTCAATAGGTCATTCAACGTGTTTCGAATACGCGAACAAACATATCAGATACTGTAGTATTCATAATATGAAGAAAGTTTTTCTCATATAAGCAGAATACACAAATGTTTTTGAAACATCTTAAATTGCTACTAATGGGTCATAAAAGGTTCATCGATGCGACTTGAAGATGCGAACAAATACACTAGATATAGTATTGCTATGTTTTGAATATCAAGAAAGTTTATCTCGCATATAAACAGTATAAACCATTTTTTTAAACTTAATAAATCGGTACTGATTCGTCATAAAAGTGTCAACTATAGGTTGATCGATGCGTCTCGAAGCCGTTAACAATTACACTAGATATCGTATTGTTGTATTTTGAATATCAAAAAAGTTCTTGTTACATAAACAAGGTAATATTTTTTGTAATGTCTAAATTAAAAAAAATACTTCTAAATGACCGATCTAACTTAAAATCCTGTCTGACCTGGATATCAATCGGAGTTACAATTTGTCAAAATTTCATGATCATATGCTCTTTTTTTTTACTTTTCGAGATATTGTGAACGAAAAAAAGTTATACACAAGCACGGACGTTTTTTAAAAATTGTATTTTCGAGGTCCTGTGGTCGAATTATATCGCAATATGTCAAAAAAGTAGAACTGAAAATTTAGGTAATTACAAACCTCCCCCTATATATGAGGAAGCAATATGATTTTTGAGTAATTATAATATATAGTAAGGGGCCGTCCGTGCGCTGCGACTTTACCAATATGAGGGGTGTAGGGGGTCGCGCCAAAAACTACGGTTGATAACAGGGAAGAGGGGGGGGGGTCATTAGAAGTAACGTGATGAACTTAGATAATGTTTAATACGTCTACTGACGATAAATTTTAACAAAGTTCGCGAATTTTGCGAAAGATGGACCTGCAACGGTACAGTTAAATAATAACTTAATAAGTTTCAAAATCACTTCCGATATTTCAGACTTCACACTTCAGACTATTTTTGGTTGAAAGTTAATTCTTGTTGGTTGGAAAATTTATTATATTTTTGGTTCAGAATTTATCTCGAATGGATAAAAATTTTACTAATTGGCTGAAAGTTTGACAATTCTATTGAAAATTCTTTTCATTTTCGGTCAACAATTAATTTTTATTTGAAAATTAATCTATGTGCTAGAATATTATCTTTTTTTGTTAAAAAGTCATATTGTTGGTTTGAAAATTTAACTATTTGGTTAAAAATTCATCTCTTTTAGTTGAAAATTCAACTACTTGGTTGAAAATTAAACCATTTTGTTCAAACTTGATTTTTTTTATTTCGCCTCCTTGGCTGAAAATTTAACTTTTTTTTTTGTTTAACAATAACTTTTTATCTGAAAATTTAAATATTCTATTTTTGGTTGAAAATTATTCTTTACAAGTTGAGAATGCAACTGTTTGGCAGAAAATTTATGAATTTTGTTGAAAATTTGTCTTTGTGGATAAAAAATTAATTTTGTTCGTTGAAAATTCGTTTAGAATTTTCTAGGTTTTAATGATTAAATAAAATAAAATTATTATAATTAAATAAAATAATAATTATTAAATTAAATTAAATTAAATAATTTGATCATTTTCTAGCCCTTAGAATCAAATCCTTCTTTTCTGCAAGTGCCTCAAATAATTTTAACGACCAAAAGTATATACTATTAATTTTTATTTAAAATACTTCACATCTAACGTAAAAAAAGTCGAGGTTATTAAAAAGTTGTTTCAGGGTTTATTCTAAACAAATGTTTAAACTACTCGGCTTCACTTTTTGAGCCCTTTAGTACAAAGTTATGCCATGTGAAAGTCAAAAAGAAGGGTCATCATGTGCAATTAATCTGCACTCTAAAGAATGACCACTAAAATTTATCGAAGAAAATCCCGATCACTTCCTAGTTTGTAAAAATTTTCTCGGTCATTAAAATTACAAATTCAAAATTCCAAATTAAAACACTCAAAGTGGAACTCTTTCAAATTCAAAGTATTTACAATTAAAAATTAAAACATTTGAAGACATGAGAATAACAACTGGATAACGACCAAAAATGAAATTATACAGGATGAGTAAACAAAATTTTTCTGCAATAGGTTTTCAAATATAAAATTTTGATAAAATTATGGAAGTATGTATTCACCAAGAACTAGAGAAAAATTTTTGTTTTCCAGTTTTTCAGCTTTGTGTCAAATCAATTTTAAAACTACGTATTGTTTGACAAAATCACGAAAATATAGTAAGACATTTTTCGGGCGTGTTAAATATGTGCAATATATGTATTCTTTGATGTGCCGAAATTTCAAGAAATGTTCGCAGTGGAATTCAAGATTTAAAAAAAAATATGAGAATAACAACTGGATAAGTACCAAACATAAAATTATTTCTATACTACACAGTAGAAAATTTAGTCAAAATTATATAAGTGTGAGGCCATTATTCACAAAGTTTCAGGAAGGTGAAAACATTTTTTTGTAACTTCTCGGTTTAAGGGTGCAAAATCCAAATGGTTTTTATTCAGTCATCATTCTCATAATTTCTAAATTAATGTTTTCGAGTGAAAGAAATAATTTTTACATGATTAAACACTATTCCAACAAAAAAATTAAAAACTAAATAAATTACAATTCAAGACCGAAAGATAGACAATAAACTGAAGTCATTTAAATTGAACAAAAATGTAAGATCAGAAGCTTTCTAGATTATGCAATTTGAAATTGGAACTTGAAAAGTACTAGGTTTTAGGTTTCTTAATATTAAAATATTCAATTCCAAAAATTAAAATTTTTTGAATTAAAGAATTCAAAATTCTAAACGTTAAATCTTGAATAATTATGCATTGAAAACAATAAAAACTGATTAGCTTAAACAATAAAGCGTTCAAATTCAAGGATTCTAGCCATCGCTTAGAATTGAACAATTTAAAAATGAGGTTCGTAAAATTAAATACTTCAAAATTAATAACAGAAGGGTCCTAAACACCATAATTTTTTCAGGAGAGGAAAAACATGTTCCCAAATAATCATATTTTCAATTTAGAAAAAAAATGTGCTTCCGTGGTACATCAGTGCTGAACTTGAGCCTGAAAAGTTTTATTGAAAAAAGTCATGTAGTTCAGAGAAAATGATTGGAAATTTTTTTAACTGGATACATATGTTTTCTTCGGGGTTTCCCCAGCTAATAGTGCAGACAATGCGGTGATTCAAACTCTAATTTTCAATTGAACTGAAGAAACAATTAAGTATATTAGCTTTCAAACTTTTTAAATTAATTTAATATTTATAGAGCTTTAATGGTTTTAAATTTAGTATAAGAAAAACAATTGGGAACATTTCAGAGCCGAGATTTTAGATACTTTCAAAAAGCAAAATATTAAAGTGATTCGACTTTCGATGGATAAATCTAAAATGCATCTACTTATTGTACAGAATTTTAGTTCTTCTTGCATTGAATAATTGAGATATCTATATGGACCTTCAATCTTAATTGAAAGAGGCTTTAAAGGTGATTTTTCTTTTTAGTATATCTTACTTTGATCAATCGAAATATTTTTCGTATCAAAGTTCTAGGAAGTTTGTTTCCTGTATTGATCTTCGAGATCAGCTGGAAGTTTTGCTTCAAAATGGTCTGCCTTTTGAAACTCTGAACTCCCACAGAAAATAGCTTGTAACTAGATCTTAGATCGTATTGATGACTTGGCAACAAGTAAAAGACGAGGGCTATCCAATTTAAATCTCTTTTCATTTTTAATGGATTTAAAAAATGTTATCCTTTGATTCCTTTTGAAATTAAATATTGAAAGGTTCAATTTTTTGATATTTTTTCATTCCCAAAGGCTTCCAATTTTAAAAATTTCTATTTGCAATTATCAAATTTTTAAAGTCACCTAGTTCAAACTTTGCATTAAAAAAAAATTACTTCAGGTTCCTTTCGAATATTGAGACTTCTAAATTTTGATTTAATGTTAATAATCAAAAAATTATACTTTGCCAAATTGGGTAACTATCTTTGAGTTTTAGTGTCTGCAAATTTTTATGTCTTCCAAATGAAAATACTCCTATATGCAAATTTAGATGCCTCTGAATACAACAAGATTTTTTATTCAAAGGATTTCAATGTATGATGTATGTTACTTCCGAAATTGAAGAATTTCCATATCAATATTGCCTCGCTCGAAATATTGATCACTTTCCAAAATGCTTCTAAAATATAACAAAAATTAAGGTAAAAAAGTGATGTTGCCCGATATCTCGCAAACATCGGACACATTGTTGTCAAAAACCTGATTGGATCTAGGATAACTTGAAATTGCTCCATTTATTACATAAATTTTGAGAAAAAGACCTTATTTCATTAAATAAACCAATTTATTCATTACCGTTAATTCTTCTATCGAGGGGTTGATTATTAAAAGATTTCAGAATTTCTAATTATTTCAAGTGATTTTAACAGATTTCAAATAGTTTCTAGAGACTGTAGAGAATTATAAAATATGTCAAAGACTTTTAGAGAATAGCTATGAGTTTTAACCGATTTATGAAGATTTCAAGAGATTTTGAGAAATTTCAAGAAATTGATAGCGTTTTTAATGGATTTCAAAATATTTCAGAACCTATCACAAAATTTTTAAAGGTTGCAATTGATTTCAAAGAATTTTTAGGAATTGCAAAGTATTTTAAAATATTTCACAGCACTTTCAAAAGGATTGCAATTTACTTTAAAACATTTCAAGGGATTTCACAGATTTTCTAAGGATTTCAAGTGATTCAAGATTATTTCAGGCGATTTCGAAGAATGTTCTGAGATTTCATGGCCCATGAAAAAATTTTAAAGGATTTCACATGATTTTTTTGTATTTTAACTAATTTTAGAAGACTAATGGATTCAGATAGATTTTAACGATTTTGTAAAAGTTTTCAATGGGTTTCAAAATATTTCACTGAATAATTCAAAACTTCTAAAGGTTTCGAGTGGTTTCAAAAGATTTCAAGAAATTTCTACAGTCCCCAAACTATTTTAAATGAATTCAAGGATTTTCGAAGTATTTCGAAATATTTGAGGGATTTCAAGTTATTTTTAAAGATTTCGAGGGGTTTCATATGATTTCGAGTGATTTCTAAACGTTTTAAGGAATTTCAGAGGATTTCTAGGAATTGAAAAATAGTTTTAAAGATGTCAGTGGACTAAGGATTTAAAGCAATTTCAAGAGGTTTAAAAAATTATAAGACATTTCAAATAATTTCAAGGGATTTTAACCAAAATGGGAATTTACGGACTTTCAAAATTTTTCAATTGATTATGACGGATTTAAAAAATTTTGAAGGGTTTCAAACTGTTCCAAATAATGTTAAGGGGTTTGATGGAGTTTCAGAGAAATGTATAGAATTTCATCAACTTTCAGAAGATTTCAAGGTATTTTAAGAAATTTTGAAAGGTTTCAAAAGATTTCAAGGGTGGTCGAACCCTCATTTAATACTAAGGCATAACAATTTCAAGAAAAACAAATATTTATTTGTCTTTTTTTATAGGGTTGGTGGCCATATTTTAATTATTAGAACTTATACATAAGTAGAGTGCTTAATTGATTAAAAATACGTTTTCAGTGCAATACAACTCAGTACTTAAAATACAGAAATATTCAAAAATCGCGAGTGTTTGTTTGCTAGTTAAGGTAAAATTGTAAACGAAAATGATAAAAAGTCTAAATTTCAGGGCAAGTACTTCATGCTACGAGTGAGTGAAAAGAACTCCGAGGAAAGGACTCATGGTTTCGAGACACCATCCAAAGGAGCCTGCAGACACCTGTGGAAATGTTGCCAGGAACACCAAGCATTTTTCCGATTGATGGCTACAGGACCTCCTCCATTGAGTCCGTATTCTCGTTTCCGATCCTACAGTCCACCTTCGGGATCGGGTTCGGAAAAGCACCTTTCAATTAGAAGGATTCCACCTCCTTTCCAAAGGGCACCTAGTAGAAGAGCTCAGCGTCGAGTGGTGGAAGGTCAAGAAATGGTTGGTCCCTTCATTGAGGCACCACCTATTAATTCGAATCCTGGGATCATTAGCAATAACAAAATATGTAGTAATGTTCACAATGTTCACAATATTCACAGTGTTCATAATGTTCACAATGTTCACAACTCTCATACTCCGAGACATGTTAGCTCGAGTCCTAGAAGCACGAGGAGTGCACCCTGGACGCAACATCAACCTCGTGGTCTCTACACGTCGTCTAGTCCTCGATCCGTCCGTTCTGCAGGAACGGCTCCAGCTGTAAGTTTTTTCAATTTAATAATTATTATGATCATGTCGGTTGTATATAAATAGGGTGTCTACCTATTACCCTGACCTGATCTACAAAAGAAACGTCCACTAAGGAGAAATCCCGAGAAATCCACTCGAGTTCAAAAATGAGCATTGTTAAAAATGATTGATAAAATAAGAATATTAGCATTATTAATTAATTTTGAAAGAGAACTGAAGGTGAAGTTTATAAAAAAAATATTTCAGCTTAAAATTTTCTTTAGATAAATGTTGTAATGCTTATTTAATCCTACTGTCGTAGGGCTCATTTTATTTCTTGCAATATTCTATGCAAATATCTTTGGTACGTTGTAATTAAAAAATTGTATTTAAGAATTACACCATTGTTAATTTTATAAATAATATTTTTCTCAAATAAAATGTTTGTAATAAAAACGTACAAAAGAGATTTGTTAATCCTACAACGTTAGGATTAAGCTAGAATTGCAACTTTTACTTAAAGAGAAAGCAAAAACGTAAAACAGTAAATAACTACTGCTAAATAAACAATTTCAACCTGAAATATTTTTTCCAAAGTTCGCCTTTAGTTCTGTTCCAAAATTAGTTACAATTAACAATGAGAATATTTTTCTCGATTTTATCAATCATTTTTAACAATGCTCTACCTTGAACTTGAGATAACTTTAGCACATTCTCAATTACGTAAGGATGATTTTTTTAATTTTAGACCCCCTCTCTCCTTCTTAAGTAAGATTTGATACTTTCTACTCAAAATATCGAAAATAGATCAATGTTTTTCACTGTAATCGAGATTTCAAGGGATTTCAACAGATTTGAAAAATTTCCAGTGATTTGAAAAGATTTTAACAGATTTCAAGGAATTTTAGGGTATTTCAATTGGCTGCAAATTATTTAGAAGAATTACAATTTTTTATGGAATTCAACGAGATTTCTACAACTTTTTAGGGATCTCATAAGAGTTAAAAGAATTTCAAGCGATTGCAAAAGTTTTGACGTGTCTTAAGCAATTCCAAAGGACTGCGAGATGTTTAACTGATTTCAAATGATTTAAAAATATTTCAAGAATTTGAAGAAATTACCTAGTACAATTTCAGAGAGAATCTCAATTTTTCCAAGGAATTTGACAAGATTTTAAGAGACTTCAAGAACTTTTAGGGATTTTAAGGAATTAAGAACCATTTCTGCGGATTACAAAGGATTTTAAAGGATTTCAAGGGTTTTTAAGAAATTTCGAAATATTTCAAAAGAAGTCACGGAATTTTAAAGGATTTAAAGAGGTTTTAAAAGATTTTAAGAGATACCGAAGTATTTTCCTGAATCTTAAAGGGTCTCAGGGAATTTTGAAGATTTGAAGTTATGTAAAAATATTTGCAAGGATTTCAAAGAATTTTAAGGGGAATTTGATTTTTCTTGAATGCGAAGTCTCTGAAATTTCTTTTTGAAGTCGCACACATATATTTCTTAGTTATTCTTCACGTTAATTATTTAATTTGCCTTTGATTTAAGAAGGAACTCATCTATTTAAATATAATAATTCAATTTTAATACTGGAGAAATCTTCATTGGAAAGCCGCAGAACTTAAAACCAATTAATATTTTAGAACCTTATTTAAATCTAAAATAATCCAGTAAAAGTAATAAAGACTTAAAATTCAAATGGTCCTTAATTAATAAATTCCTTTGTTGTAATGGGAAAATACTAATAATAAGAGCTTCTAATTTCCAGAAAAAATAAAAATTGAAGAGCCCCTAACTTCGTTAGAAATTTAATTTTAAAAAATTGTTAAAATCTTTTTTAACTTTAGAACCTTCCTACTTGAAAATGAATTTAACCTTGGTAATTATACGAATCACAAATCAAAACTTTAAACTCATGTGCGAGTTTGAAAGACTTTAGATTCTTTGAATTTAATATTAAAATAATTTTTTTTAAATCTGTCGAATGTACAAAAAATCCAAAAATGAAATTTTGAATTAGTATGTAATAAAAATAGGAAAGTCTTTAAATTTATAAAAATCAATTGAATCAATTTATTTACTCAAGCATAAAATTTTGGACTCGAGACAGTCATTAAATCTGTAATAAAAATTGTAAATCCTTTGAATTTGACATAAAGTAACATTTTAAATCTTTCCACTTAGAAATGTTTGGAATTTAAGAAAATTTCAAATTTAAAAGTCTTATTTTAGGAAATTTTAAATAGAAAACATTTAAACTGAAAAAATTTTTGATAAAAAAGAAAGCTCTCCAGATTTGAAATACATAAATCCAAATTTCGAGAATTACAATTTTGAAATCGTTTAAATCTAAATCGAATAACAATTTTTTAAGTTTTTGTAATTTATATTGCTGGAAAGCGACTTCCAGATTATTAAGAATTCAATTTCGAAAGCTGTCAAATTTTCAAGAAACCCAAAATTGAAATGTCGTATTCAGAAGTAATGAAAATTGGAAATCCTTTAAATTTGGAAAACCTTCGAATTTGGAACAATTTAAATTGAGAATGTGTTCGAATTCAAAGGAAAATTTTTTTAACCTTCGCGTTCGGGAAACGCCAAATCTGCCGAAACTGAAGAAGCCAATCAGTAATGGAAGAGACATTTGTAAGCCTTCGCATTCGGAAGAAGTCAAATATGTCGAACCAATTCCAGTTTGTAAGCCTTCGAAGTTGGAATAGGTTCAAAATCAATACCTTTCTAATTCTACTGGAATCCAAGTTGAGAAAATCATAAATTTAAAAGTAAAAATCAGAAGGACTTAAAATCAGAAAGTTTCAAACAGTTTGAACACAGAAGGAATTGAAATTGAAAAACCTCTGAGATTAGACAAAATTCAATTTTTTTGAAGCTTCTGAATTAGGAAGAATTTCAAATTGAATGTACAAAATTACCAAGAATGTTTTCGTTTTTACAGCTCTTGAGCAGACTCCAGCGAAGGAGCAGCTCAGTAGAGAGCCAAAGCTCAGGGGATAGTCATAGTCGTGGCGGTCACAGAAGAAGAAGTCATAGTCATAGTCATCGCAGACACAGTCGGCATTCCGATTGTGAATCTGAAATGTCGCGGGGGTCTGAACCCAGATCTGGTCACCGCAAGCATCGCCGGAAGCACAGAAGCTCTAGAAATTCTAGGTAATTATTCCTTAAAGTTATAAAAGTCAAATAGAATTCAAATACATCAAAGAATTTCTATTCACCATCAATTCTTTGTAGACACGAATTAATAGACTCCGAACCCCAATGGAGAGAAGCTCAAAGGCGGAAAGGCGAAGGAGTTCAGCGAGCAGTCGTAAGTTGAAATAACAAAACGAAAGTGCTAAAATTATCTACAATAATTGCAACTAATATTAACGCTAAAAATTCTTCAGGTGAGTCACACCGAACCAAGAAGAAGACACAGAAGCAAACACAGAAGTCCTTCTCAAAAACAATCTCTTCCCGACGAGCTCAGAAAGTAAGTTTCCCTTCCCAAAAACCTAACTCAGTTAAATATTATTATAAATCCCTATAAAATACTGTAATTAACCGTTTTGTAGATATTGTATAGAAAAGAAAATTAATTCTTGCTGTTAAAAAATAACTACTCGAGAAAGCAATAATTCATTTTCCTTTGGAATAATTTATAAACGATACGCACTCTGCTGTACAAATCAAATATGAAAAGTAGTTTTAGAGGAAAAAAGCACAATCAATGTTTAGCACAACTAAAATATTGTTAGACAGCACTTAACTTATTGTTTCAAACTAGCCCTAATCCACAGCTAAATTTTGTTGAGAATGTTTAAAGTATGAATTTCTAATTAGGGGCCGTTCAAAAACTACGTTACACTGCCATGTAGGGGAAGGGGGGGGGGGCATGTTTTGTGACGATTTGTGACACTGCATTAATAAAAACCCGAAAAGCAAATTCAACTACTTTTCGTTAAAAGTTGATTCTTTTTTAATTGATAAGTCTAGTATTATATTTTTGGATCAGAATTGATCTCTTTTGGTTAAAAATCTAGTATTTGGATGAAGATTTAACTACATATTTTGTAAAAAAAATTTTTAATGCAAATTTAATTCTCTTTAACTGCAAATTTAACTATTTCATTTTTGGTTGAAAACTGATCGCTTTTAGTTGCAAATTCAACTATTACATTTTTCCTGGAGAATTAATCTTTTTTGGTTGAGAATATATAAGTTTGTAAATTGAACTGCTTTGTTGAACACTCATTTTATTGTTTTAAGATTTAACTATTTTGTTCAAAATTAGTTTTTTTTGTTTGAAAATAAATTTTTCAACTAAATTTAACTATTCCATTTTTGGTTGAAAATGTAACGTTTTTAGTTTGAAATTGAACTGTTTGATTACAAATAAGCTTTTTCTTGAAAATTCATATTTTCGGGTTTTGGGCTTTAAAGTTGAAATACTTTGTTAGGAATTCTGTATTTTCGGCATTAAAATTCTATTATTTTGGTGGAAAATGCAATGATTGGGTTGAAAATAAACTTTTAGGTTAAAATTAATATTTTCGGGTAGAAAATTCAACTGTTTTGTAGAGAATTCGCCTTTTTGGCTTGAAAATTCAACAATTAGGTTGACGTATTTTTCCCTTTTTGATAAAAAATCTTTCTCGATTGAAAATTCATCTCTCTTGGTAGAAATATTATCTTTTTTGGTTAAAAATAATCTGTTTTTGTTGAGGATTCAACTATTTTTCATTTTAAATTAAAATACATTTTGGTTGAAATATCGATCATTACATTTTTCGTTGAGGTTTTCGGTTGAAATATGAACTGTTATATTTTTTTTTTGAGAATTTAACTATTTTGTTGAAAATGTAATTATTGTGTTAGAAGTTCAACTATTTGGTTACAACTTAAACTATTTTGTTATACATTATACATTAATTTTATTTAAAAGAATTTATTCCCTTATTTTCGTGTAAAATCATCCCATTTCTAAACTTAAAAAGGGGTGTTCATATTTTTGACATCACCTTGGGGGGGTCAAGCTTTGTGTGTTGATTTGTGACAAAGAAGGGAGGAGGGGGGTAGAAGAAGTTTTGAAAATAGCGTGAGTTAGTTTTTGAACGGCCCCTTAGGCGATTTGGCCTGTTGCACAAAATGTTGTTTTTAAAAGTAGATACACAATGCACGGTTTTCTTGACGATCCTGCAAAAATTGGCGATTCTCAGATGATTTGTTGACGGCGTGCGGGCGTGGTGTGAGAGGAACTTTTGGAAATGGCCGATGCAAATTTTTACAGACACTTGGAGTTCGGTCTAGTCGATACCACGGGAATGAGTGAGCAGCAACGTCGTGAGATTCCATACACGGTGGTACAATCTCAAGCCATTCAGCAACAAATCGCCCTCCAGTCTGGCAATTGTCGATTGGATGATGTTGATACATCCGCGCCTAGGTACGATGATCTCAAGGCGGCCTCCAACCTCCACAGTCATCATCCTCTTCTGGAGGATGAGACCGAATCCGTAGTCATTGTTTGAATTTGAACGGTCTTTTGCATGTGTCTTTTTTATTTATTTCGAGCATGTACGTTAGTTACTTTAAGCATGCCCTTATTATTTATTCGAAGCATGAACATGGTCCTTAAAATAAATCAATGTTATTAACTGCTTGTCGCACTTGTTTATTTATTTCCTGGCTGATAATTCAAGCACCCGACGATACGCTTTTGCTACTCCATGGTCAATTTTTTTTATACGTTCGAGCGATCCGGGTATTATGTAACAATATCCAGATAGCACACAAAATTCCGTGCAGTTTTTCTGAAACTCGCAATGTAAGGTTGGGAATATTGCATTGAGAGGTCAGGATAAGGATTTTTCAACCAAGAAAATGTCCGCTTATCAGACAATATTTCACGGTGAGGTTCAGGAAAGTTGGAAGATTTATATAACTCAATTCGATGCGCAGTAGTATTCTATGGCACTTATGGCTGCGCAGTAGTAGTTTTGGACCCCCTAGAATACCTCTTGATATACGTACCATGATTATTTTCTATGTTTATAAATAAAATTAAAATTAAAAAATAATTAAAAGTTTAATCATTTTATAAATATGTAGAATAATCATGGTATGTATGTTCGGGAGTATTGTAGGAGGGCCAAAAAACTACTGCGCCCCCGTAGGTGCTATAGAAAACTATCGCGCATCGAATTAGGTTATGTAAATCTTCTCAACATTGTAAATCCTCCCAACACTGTACATCTTCCTTACATTGCGAGTTACAGGAAATCTTCATGGTGTTTTTTATGCTATCTGGGATGAAGCACGAACATTAGGGTAGTCCAAACAATTGACTTTCGAATAAAGCGCATGGGTACCCTCCCCCCCCATTTTGTGAGGTCCCCGGAAAAAATGCCCTCCAAGTTTGTGCCAAACCTGTTAATATTAAGACGCCGCAAAGGCCTGGAAAATCCTATAAGATTAACATGGGAAAATTTTTATTTCCAGATAGAAGGATACAAAGATTGAATGATATAATCAGTATTTGTTCGGGAGTCTCTAACGAATAATTGCCGCTGAGTTATTTTGAATCCTAATGCCCTCCACCGTCCCTTATTGAGCAACAAAAATCCCCCAAAAACACACATGAGCTCTGTTTTTCTCTTTATTGTCATGAATTATTTTCATTCGACAAGTGAAATGTTTTAAAGAACTTTTTAACTAATTTACAATTATTTAAAGAATTTTTCCCCCTACTAACTACTACGTTTAATCGGACAATTTGTCCTTTTCAGAAAGACTCACCTTTGTTTCAAGCATTTACCAATAGCTTAAACAATTAATTATTATTTACTTTAAATTTGTCCTTTAATATAAGAAGAAAACTAGTTTTTTTTATAATTTGGTTAAGTTTGTTGCTTATTATTAAATATCTACGTCATTAAGATATTACTGCCTTATTTTGTAACAAATTCGTGCATGTTTAAATAAATTTCTTTTGTTTAAATAAGTTTTGTTTTGAAATTCATCTGTTTCTTTAATTAATGCGGTAATTTGTCATTGTTAAAAACCTTATCCAATTGTTTCAACACTTTATTAAAAATGAATTGTACATTTTTGTGGAAATGCGATAAAAGGATCTGATTTTTATTTCTAAATTTGGTCAAGTATGTCGCTTATCGCTCAATATTTAAATGTTATACAAATTTATTAAATAATTAATATTTGCTTATACAATTTTTTTTGCATTCATCTTGGAAAATTAAAAAAAAATGTCAACTTACATTCAACTTCCGGATATTCATCAGTCTGGGGATGATTTAAAGAAAAAAATGAAAGAAATCTTACTGTAAAAACAAACTTTTCATGACCAATGTAAAGAAATTATTTTAAAAAATATTAAATATTTGAAGAATTTGTATAACATTTATAAAGTTA
Organism: Andricus grossulariae; assembly: GCA_011634705.1. Taxonomy (NCBI): domain Eukaryota; kingdom Metazoa; phylum Arthropoda; class Insecta; order Hymenoptera; family Cynipidae; genus Andricus; species Andricus grossulariae. The sequence goes on from JAABKJ010004542.1 coordinate 13,777, forward strand.
ACGATAAGCGATATACAATAACCAGTTACTGCGTTATAATTTCAGAAAAAGATAAATGTCAAACATTTATTGCAGAACAAAATTGCTTAAACAATTGAGAATTATTACAAAAATGAAAATTGTTTAAACAATTATAAATTAGTTAAAAATACTCAAAAACATCTAACTTATAAAATAAAAATAATTTATTGCAAAAAAGAGAAAAACAGGGCTCATGCGTCAATTTTGCGCAAAATGGTCCATTTTCGTTTTTTTTGTGCATTTTTGGTGCTTATGTTAATCTTATAGGATTTTCCGGACATTTGCGACCCTTTATAAAATGGGGGCGGGAGGGGGGGCGTTTATTTGAAAACAAATTTCAACAGGTATGATTTTGGATCACCCTAACGCACATCTTTATGTTTATTCTGGAATTTAATGTTTAAAGCGGATTTTAGGATATGTACGTATCAGGGAAAATTTTTTAGTTTTGATTCATTTTCAGGGTGGCTACTCAAATCGCTGACAAAATTCCCACTCATTTACTAATTTTTCCTTGTCATTAAAAAAAAAGTTGAATTAAGTAAATTGAAAAAGCAAAAGGCAGTTCTTAAAAAAAGACCTACATTTTTTAACAGAAACTTCAATCATTGAAATTATTTTATGTATCTTGTCTAATTCAATTTCAGAAAATAAAACTAAGGTTTTTTTATAAATCGCAAATATTTGGTCCACGCTCACCGAATTTTCGTGAAATGATAAACCTTTTATAAAATATCTTACTAGCACAAATAAGGCGGAAATATTTTAAAATTAACAAAATAAAATCAATCCTAATTAATTAAAACCTTTTTTACCCATTTTAAATGTTTTGATTGAAAAATAGTAAAACTCCTGGCCAAAAAAATAGCCTGTCATTTTCCTGTTTTTCCTTGTTTTGAAAATCCCCAGTTTTCCCGGTCGAGAGGCCACTTTGTTTTGGTTAGATTATTAAAAGGGGTGTACTTTAGGGTTTTCAATAATCTCATTTATACCAATTATTATTCCGATTCTAAAAAATTCTTAAAATTAATTTTAAAAAGTTTAATAAATTGATAAAATAATAGAATATACAAGTTGGGAGGTCTTTTATTGTATAGAAAAACTCAGTATCGAAAATTTAACATTTACAAGAAATTCGATTTAAATCTTCATAATTTTTAAAAACTAAGAGAAAACAGCGATTTAAAACAGTGGAAAAATGAGTGGCAACGAGTGGTGTAATTTTTTGTAAAAATTCTCGAATTCTATAGCAAAAAAAAATTGTTTTAGTTTTAGTTGAGAATTTGTGTCATTTTTTCGACTTAAAAATTATTTTCTTTTAAATTTACTAGGAACTAGAATTTCTTGATAGAATTCTGACACCAAATTTTTACAAAAAATTACAATTTTCAAATTCTTGTATTTTATTATATATTGTTATATTTTATTATGAAAGTACATTTCCACCAGAGAAAGCATCCAAAGTTCAGAATTAAAATTTTTCAAAGACTTTGAAAATTTATAAGGAAAATGTTAAGAATTTGCAACACTTACATATTTTAAAGCATTTGTAAATTGTAAAATTGCAATGAAAATCCAAAATTAACATTTTTGGAAAACCGTTTTTTAAATTTGTAAAAGCTGCAACTTTACAAATATTTTATTTTTTAAATATTAACATTTTTTCATTCAGAAAAATTATAAAATATTCGAATTCAGAAGACATTCAATTTAGAGAGCATTCGAATTAGTTTTCAACAAAAAAATAGATTTAACAAAATACAAATAATAATAATAATTAAACTGATGAAAATTAATTTATAACCGAAATATTTTAAGCCCCAATTCGGTTCCATTTACTCCCTCATTTTCGTTAAATTTGCGATCTTAAATTTGTATTTATTAAAGGACGCTCGAACAAATGTTAATAAAGTCCAAGGTACAGTTGGACAAAATATATCAACATTAGCAAAATTGGATCTCAGATCAATCTATCCAAATAACAAATCGAATAGAAAATAATACTTGACCTATTACTGAAGGAAACATTTTTTTCTAGGTCGGAGCGATTTAAGTATCACATAAGGCACTTGAAGAAATTTATTTATAATTATAATTTATATATATTTAAAATATAATTATAATTATAAATAATTTGTTTTACGCTCTATAATATAATGCCTGTGTTGAGCGCTGGTAAAATTTTTTCATTAGTACCGATTTTTTCTTTTATATTCCATGTAGATTAAGGTATTTCAAAAAATGCCTTATTTTTTTTCTAAAATGGCTCCCCCAAAAGTATTCCTTTTGATGTCAAAATGTCTCCAGATTTTCTATAGAATTTAAATAAAAACTTTAGATTTTATTTTAATTGCCATTTTTGAAGGATTATTTTATTTTGAAATACATCCATTGTTTTTTTAATTTAAATATATCACTTAGATTCTTGACTGAATTAAAAAAATATTTAGGGGTCTCGAAAACCCACTTTTGCAAAAGAAAAATGCTTTTCATTTTAATTTCTGTGGCAATTATAATAAAGTAGGCAATTTTTTGCAAACATGTGCTTGAAAGACCCCTAAATATTTAATAAAAAGTCCGGGTGATGTGTTTCAATAAAAATAAAATAATGTGCTGAAATGTCCCTAAATATTATATTTAAATTATTAATTAAAATAATAATCAATTAAAATATAATAAGCCAAAAGAAACAATTCGTAGGAGTCATTTTATAAAAAATAAAAAAAGCCTTTTTTGGACCACCTTACGTAGATGACGTAGATTATATAACGTAGATTTCAGTGTTATGTTAAACATGAGGGGTGGGTTGAAAGGAATTTTAATGAAGGGGAGTGGATCAAAAATCATGAAAAAGCGCGTTGCGAAATACTTAAATCGCCCCGTCCAACTCTGACCTGTGGAAGTAGCGTGAAGGTGTTAATATTGAAACCTGTGGTCCTATGTAATGCGAAATTTAGCGGGTATTGTGAAGAAAAAAAATTGAAGCGTCGGAATGTTAGACTGTCAAGGATTCACTTTCAGAACTATGGGATCCATTGGCAAAAGAGATCGAAGAGTGGTTCATCATAGTCGCGAGGGAAGTTATAACTTTGCAACCACCCAATCGAGACCGAATCGAGTCTTAGAAAAGTATCCTGAAGCTAGGAATGAGTATAATGCCAGGAGGGACTTTGATTGCACTCGTAATGGCAGAATGTTGATAGGCAATAACGTGGACAGTGGACTCGGTGAAAGCACCCCACAGGACTTTTCCAGCTGTTGCTCGAGTTCTGCTGACAGCACTAAGCACATTCGTGTAGTACGTATTTTCTGTTTTGCTTGCTTTTAACTCCTTCGACATATTCACTTAATCTCAGAATTGTCACTTTTCGAAATCGATAAATATATCCATCAATAGAATATTCTTCAATAAAAAATGCAGTGGCAACTCTGAGACTAAATGCCTTTAAAAAGTCGTGACTATCAGCTAGTAAAACTTTATAGGCAGCACTTGAAATTAGCTTTTCCATGGTGAACGAGGTTTCTCGCTTTGCTCGGCACAAGCTTTCTTTTCTTAGGAATAAAGCGCCGACGTCACAACGAGAATTTGCCTTTGTTGATCTTGCTTCTTTTAAATGTCGAGGGCAGTCACACACGGCTTTGGTTTCTGACTTTGTTGAACGCCACTTGCAAAAAGTAATTTTAGATTTCAAATTTATCGAAAAATTGAAAAGGCATTTAAATTTTTTTTGTATTTGATGTGTTAAGCTTTTGAATGGAAAATTAAAATTCGAAAACGAAATTTAAAGGCCTTAACATTCAAAAAGCGTTAGATCTTTTATTCCACGATTATACACTTAAATTAATTTTGAGATGAAAAATTAATCCATATAAAATTTCAGGCCTTCTTTTAAGTGAAATCGTTTTTCTGATACAGACGCAAAGGCAATTAGAGGCAGAGAGACGTTACAGACTTTCAAATCAAGAACCCTATCCTCCTGGTGACATCACTCTGGATGCAGTTCTACAGCCAATTATGTCGTGAGTTTCGAAATGTATAGAATTGAACCTAAAATATTTGTTTAATTCATTTTAAAGACATTTTTTAAAATAAATTTGTAGGAAGATAATCGAAATAACTAAGCAGTATTGCACATTTAATAATCGCTATTAAAATACACAATATTATTACAAAATAAAAACAGCCTCTGTAAGCTGAAAAGCTAGTTGATTAATTTCAATTTGATAAATTACAGTCATGATTCTTGTATCTAAATAATGAATTCAATCATTTACATTGATTTTCAAATGTTACAGGACGCTCACTCGGAGACCACGAAATCGTCCGAAGTAGACACAGAACATGGAATGAAGATAGTTCATTTTTATGCACATACTGTATATTTAAAGGAAACTTTTTATACCTCAATGAAATAAATGTCTATAATCCCACCATTCAATGCGTACAGAGTGCGTCAAGAATTTTTTAAATATATGTTTTCCTAGTTTATTTCCTAGTTATCCTTCGATGCCATGTGTCGCATCAGATTTCCTATAAACTTCTCCATTTTTTTCAGGTCTTGGGCGATCTCCGTTTTGTATTGCAAACACTGCAAATAAAATGATCGATTATTAGATTTACCATTTTCGCTAATTTCTACAGAAACAAGATAAAAAAAAAGATATTTAATAAAATGTAAAATACAGGGCTCGGATCGTGTGACTTTTTCGACTATTTTTTTATGCGACTAATCGACTTTTTTCCGCTTTTCTCAGAAGTTCGTTTCAATTTTAATCACAATGAAACTTTTAAAATTGAAATTCAAAACTAGAAAAAATTGCACTATTTTAATTGAGAACATTCAAAGTTGAATACCTTCTCATTAAAACTGTAAACTTTGAAAAATTGAAATTAAGAACATTTTAAGTTGAACAATTATTTCTAATTTCGTAAATCCGTATTCAAAGTTTTAATTTTTTTCAAAATGCAAGCCTTAGCAGTTGCTCTTTTTCCAGTCGAAAGCGTTTAAAATCGATTAATTTAAAATTAAATTACTGAATTAAAAGTTCATTCTTTTTGGTTAAAAATTCGACTATTTGGATGACAAATTAATGACTTTCTTGAAAATTCAACTGTTTTGTTAAAAAGTCATATTTTCTAGAAGAAGATGTAAATGTTTTGTTGAACATTCTCCTCTTTGGATAGAAAGTTCTTCTTTTTGGATTGAAAATTAAACTATTTAGTTATATTTATCCATTTTGTTGAAAATTAGTCTCTTTTGATTTCAATTCAAACTATTTGGCTATAAATGCAAATGTTTTGTTAAAAATTAATTTTTTTTTTAAATTCAACTATTTGTTTGAAAATTAATCTTTCTTGGCTGAAAATGTTGTATTTCTTGAAAATTCAGGTTTTGAGGCTGATAATCCAACTGTCTTCTAAGAAATTCGTCTTTTTAGCTTGAAATACCAACTATTTGATTGAAAATGCAGTTGTATTTGGTTGAGTTTCAACCTTTTTTGGTTGAAAATTCATCTTTGTTGGTTAAAAATTAACAGTTTTGCTGAAACATCTAAATAATTTATCTTTTAGCTTGAAAATTAAACTATTTGGTTAAAGGTTAACTATTTTGATCAAAATTTGTCACTTTTGATAGAAGGTTAAACTATTTGTTTATAAGTGCAACTATTTCGTTGAAAATTAATTTTTTAAATTAAACTATTTGGTTTTAAAGTCACCTTTCGTCGTTAAGAATGCATCTTTGTAGGTTGAAAATTCAACTATTCGGCTAAATCTTCGATTACTTTGTTAAAAATTCGTCTCTTTTGCTTGACAGTTCTCAACTATTTGATTGAAAATTAATATTTCGAGTTTGAAAGTCAGCTGATTTCTAAACCATTCGACCTTTTAACTTGAAAACTCAAATCATTTGTTAACAATTTAACCTCGTGTTGAAAATTCGTCTCTTTTTATTGAAAATTCAACTTCTTTGCTGAAAATGGAATATATTGTTTCTACTTGAAATCTTAGAAATTCAAATCGTTTCTTATTGATTTCAATATTTTATTTATGACAATTTTATTTAAAAGAATGTATTCCCTATTTCCCCTGTTTCTAGACCATTTTGAGCTGCGAAGTCTGAATGATTAAAAAATGAAGAATTTAATATCCAGATTATACAGATTGAAATTTAAAGTCTGAATGGTTGAGTAATTTAAAGTTGAAAATATCCAAAATTAATATTCCTGCAGTTCAAAATTAATTGAAATCATTTGAAAATAATCCTAGTTGACAAATTTAACATTTCAAAAAGAAACATTTTAAGTCCAGATTCAGAGTCTTTCAAGCTGAATGAATATTCTTAAACAACTGCCTCAACTTTAAAGTAAATTTTAATTGTGCAAAAAATATTTGAAAATCAATGAGAAATATTATGCGACTTTCTTTCTAATTTTATTCAACTAGTGTGACTTTTTGTAAGCCTTCTAGTCGATTCGAGCCCTGGAAATATCATTTCTTTTGTTCACAGACAGTTCCATACTTTAATAATTATTTTACTTCCAGTAGTAAGAAGTTTCCTTTTTAAATTTTGTTATCAAATAATGAATTTACAAATAAAGTGCTATACATACTGTTTTGTTGTCTGTGAGTTTAAGACATAGAACACCTTTATTGTGGTCATACTTCATTGTGTAACGAGCCTGAAAAGTAAATTTTAAATCACAAGATTAGGACTTTTTAAGAACTAGATTTCTTATATTTTAATTCGATCTTGATTAATTTTATTTTCGAGATGATTGAACTTTGCTAGTTTATATAATAATTTTCAATCTATATTTTCATTAAAAATATAATTCTTATCTATAAGATACTAAAAACAATGTTTTTACAAATATTTGTAGTTTCTCTGTGAAGTGATTACACAAAACTACAGATAAAAGGTGCAAATCAATTTATTTCTCATTAAAATCTCATATTATTTAATAAAAAAATCTTGAACTTTCTTCTTGATTCTTAAACGATTTTCAATTTGAAACGCTTTCGATTGGAAATTTATTGAATTGATATTCAATTTACAATCTCAACTATTACGGCTTTTATTTTTAAACTGTAAGACTTTTGAACGAGTTTTTGAAAAATAATTTTATATGTTTTGAAAGAAAATTATTATTTTTTCCTAACGTTTTCGATTCAAAATTGTTGTATTTCGACTTGAAAATCTTATAGAATTTTGAAGGATTCAGTTCAAAATTCTTAAATTGCGAACAAAACTTAAAAAATATCTAATGACTGAAAGCTTCAATCTAGAATTCTTTAATTTGGAACGTTTATAATTTTCTATTGTTCAATTAGTAAAGATTTCAATCTGAAATTATTTCTTTTATGAACGCTTTAAATTTTAAGTTGTACTTTATACCACTTATTATATTATTTTTGAATGCTTAATTCTAAATAATTTATTCTACGATATAAATTTGTAATTATTTGCACATGCAACAAATAAGTGAAAAATTAAAAGGAAAGGGTGAAAAGAAGAAGAAACTGAACGAAATTCTTTAAAAAAATTAAAGTAAATTAAAAATCAGGTGTCTGGAGAAAAACAAGTTTTTTTATGATTTTAGTAAATTAAATGATATTATTAGTAATTTCTTATGAAAAACAAAACATTATTTTTATCAAAAAAATTTAAAGCTTACACAAAACAATTATTTTAACAATAGTTTTTGTAATTTAATTTTTCTTACTGTCGCTTCTTACCAATTTTTAAAAATGGTTTAATTTTAATATTGAATAAATCAGGGCTTATTTTTGAAGCAAAAAATTTCCTACAACTTTACTGCTTCCAATTTTTAAAATAAGTAAATCATCTTTAAATATCATTATTTAAAAAAAAATGTTTTACCGATTTAAGTCATAAAAAAATTTACCTACAGAATTGGAAACAGTACCTTACTTAATCTAAAGTGGAAATAGTAACACCCTGGCAGGCCAAGAGGAAAAAAATTCTACGTTTGTCTATTATTACATTAATTGAAGAATGTTAGTTTTCGAAAATTTAGCAATAGTTTTTTAAAGTATTAATAATTAAACCACACAACATTTTCTATTTTATTAGAAATTACAATATGTAATAAAATTATAACCTAAAAATACTAATATTTCTAGCACTTGCTTATAACTTGAAAAATCATAGATATACAAATATAATTTTTGCATAATAATAAATCTTCTTTTGATCTTCAATTAAAAACCTTATTTTATTTCGTAATAAAATCAAATAAGTGGATTTTTTGTACCATGGAAGTGTAAAAACTACAATCACGTGCTTCATTGATTGACTAAATATTGACTAAAATAATAATTTTTTTATCAAAAAAGTTATCATTTATGCAATTTTATTAATTGTTCATTATATTTATTCCCAAAAATAGAAAAGAGGGAAAAGAATAAGGAAAAACTTCGTGTGAAAATCCTACCTTCGTGGGATCCTGGAGATATAACCTCTCTGCTCCCTTTTCAAATTCTTCCCATGTATTGAGATAAGTCATGACTGTAATTGATTGTTTTTTGAACTAAAGAATAAAACTCGATGATAAATACACTCTAATTTGTTATACAATATTCATTCAAGCACACAACTTTTCTACATAAATATGTTAACACAGAACTCGCACAACGTGAAGTTTTGTTGACATGTCAAAGAAAACCAGCTGCATTCTTCGTCCTTTTCTTCAGCCAATCAGCAGTGAGTCGAATTCGAGATATCAAACCGTGATATATCGAAAGTTTCGGCGGTAACAGTTTGAATTTGCATTAGGAGCCATCCATAAATTACTTAATACATTTTTGACCAATGTTTACCCTCCCCTCTCCCATGTAACTAGCCATAACAATAACAAATTGTTTTGAACTCCCCTCCCCTCGCCTATGTTACGTAATTTTTTCAAATATTTTCAAAAAATCAAAAACCTAATTTTTAACCATTTTTTAAGTTACTGGTACATATCTTTAATTATTTATTATTGCTTATGTATTTTTCTACATTTTTCGACAAGCTAAATGAGACCTAAAATAACCTAAACATTTTAAAGAACGATTGCGATCATCATAAACGTTAATAAACTGTAATATAAAACTAGGTTATGCCATTTTCTCAAATCTTTGATCAAATCCGAGGGATTACCCACTTTTGTAATCTGATGCACGCTCTGCCATGTAATCCTTTGTAATCTTGTGTAATCCAGCGTAATCTCTTGTAATCTCTGGTAATATTGTGTAATCTTGTATAATCCCATTTGTAATCTTGTGTAATCACATGTATAATATCGTGTAATCTCTTATTATAATCTTTTTGTATTTTGATATATAACATTTTTTAAATTTTTAAATCTCTAGTTACCTAGTAAATCCGAGATTACATTTTTTTTGGGCCCTCAAAAACAACCCAGGTGAAAAAGTTATATATTTTTTATATATAGTTTTTCACTTGTTTTATCAATATTTCTGTATGAAACAAATGAAAAATATCAGTGTTTTGTCCACTATATATAAACTATATATATATAACTTTTTCACCTAGGAAACGACAATAAATGTGCATAGAATAAAAATATAACTCAATTGATTATAGTACCTTTTATATCCCTTGTATCTGCTTCTTTTAGATCATATATTTTTTAAATACTGCATAAAATTTTTAAGAAATACTTCATTTCTAAGAAAAAAAGTATTTTTAAAAAGGTATACACTTTCGGTTTTGCAGCCAGTTAGAAACGCTTTATTTTCACACAAAAATTCAAAAACAAATCGACTTTTTAAACATTAAAAAAAAAAAAATTTATTTCAAAAAACTTTCCTTAAGACCTTAAGTAATGACATTCAGTTTCTAATGATATTCTAACTTCACAAGGAACAATAATATTTAAACATATAAAACTAACAATTCTTATTTTTCCAAAAATTAAAAAATGAAGTTAAAACTTAATTATTTGTTCAATCCAGTGTAGAACTTGAGAAAAATGTTTAATACCTATTATATTTCTACATTAATTCCAAAATTAATTGACACAGTCCTTTAAATTGTTAGTGATTTTGATATCTCTACTTTTCAGTTGCGTTATTCAATTTTAATCCGCGTAAGCTTGTGTAATCTATTGTCATCTTTTAAAATCCCGTGTAATTTGTGTTAACCCCAGTAATTCCTATAATCTTGTGTAATCTCAAGTATTCCTATGCAATACTGTGAAATCTCGTGTAATCCCAGGTAATCTCGTGTAATCCCATATTTAATCTCATGCAATCTTGTCGAATTTCATGTAATCTTGTGTAATCTCACGTAATCTTGTTTGATCCCATATATAATCTCGTATTATTATATCATTAAGCCGTTTCCCTTTCGGGGTAGACGTGAATTGCTCGGTGGTAAAGTAGTGATGTGTGGATGGG
>JAABKJ010004543.1:0-15618 GCA_011634705.1 Andricus grossulariae
CATTATGTATCGCACTGTTTTATCTCGCGAGCAGCTTAGTCACGTGACTAGTCTGCACTGGACTTACGACCTTACGTGAAATGCAAGTAGGCCGTTCTTGCACCCAACCGCTCAATTCTTAAACTTTTTTAAACTTTATCATTAGGTAACGTACTAAACGTTATTTAAGATTTTAACATTACTTCCACTGGAGATCTTCTCTCCCCCTGTTACTGATAACCTAGTTTATGGGTGCCCCCTAAGACGGGAATTTGGTGATCGAAAATTAGTAGACACCCTGCCCGGAATAAATTCAGATTAAATTCGGACTCATTTCGGTCACATTCAAATACATTTTGGAAAAAAATAGCAATTTGTTTAGAATACAGATTAAATCATACAAATTCTTAATTTTCATTTGTATTATATCATTATATTTACCGATAGCCTGGAGGATAATCGCCAAGGATAATACAAGAGTACAAACAGTCCTCATATTTGGTAATTAGAGGAAAGACTGATTAATATATTGATGAAGAATTTAGTTCACAATGTAACCAATGAATATTGTTGTCCCTAATTAGAGTACATAGCATTTCCTATGGTCGTTATCTTATTGATTATAAGCGTCATGCTTGTATGTCTGAGATACGTATTTACAATTAATTAGCCACTTTCAAGGAAAAAAAATGTAGTCACTTAATTTCTTTAAACCGCTTTTAAATCAAACGGGGCGGTAATTTTCCACAGAGACATAAGTGAGGTCAAAAGCGATGTCAAAGCCATTATTTCAAGCCAATAAAATGAATTTCAGAAATTTTGTGAGGAGGAATGAACGAAAAAAGCCATAAATTTAAAATAAATTCTGTATGCCCTGTACGTTGGTTTTCCTGTTGCGCATTAAACTGTATAAATCAGCACTTGCGTCGCATTTGTATGTATAGAAAGATTCAAAATTGAAATACCGTCTTCTCGAATTTACACGCATTGACACACTGGTCCAATGCGTCATTGCCGCAAAGCGGGACTTACAGGGTGTCCTAATTTTTTTCATTCAATTCGTATCAATAATTTTTTTCTGGGCAGTGACGCGACGTAATCAGGTTTTAAAAAACAATGTATGCGAAATCTCGTGATTACAACTTTTAAAGAAAATTATAAAAAGGTTTACCGGCTACACGTATTACAGTAAACTTTCTTTTATTTCAAGGTCCTTGAAACGTACCCGACCAATTATTTTAAGGCTGAAGGGGACCCCACATCTACCGCGATTCGGAAGTTTATTTTTATAAACGACGTTCATTGGCTGGCCCGTTCTTGTATCGAGGCGCCGGCTAAACGCAACTTTTTCAACCGAAAAGCGCGGGTAGGTTTGAAACTACTATTTCAAGTGTTTCGCGAAATACAATCAACTGTACGATATTTGAGGTGAGAGTACCCGGAAAAAATACTCTTTTTTTATTGGTCAGCCACTGACGCGGAGGAGAGTGTGCAGGGACTGTGGTGGGAGATGACGAAACTGCGCAACTTAAAATACGTGCGTGTAGGGGGAATAAACTAAGTGAACTTAAATAAGCGATCGGTAAAATAAACGGAAGTTTACTGTATTTCAAAAGTCTTCGAGATCGGGTGTCGCGTGACTAAGAGTGTTTCCTTGGTTTCATGTTCATTCAAATCGAGAACCAAGCCGCTGTCCATATTTATCTTCGCCTGTTTTTTAACTATATTTTTGTCTCTGTATATTCCACGAAGAAGTTTATTATTTTGCTCCAATATTGGTTTATCGAGAGGAAAAAGTGTATCTTTGAATTACGAAAAACCGGTGCCGATTCGTGTGATGAATAGGACGAATATTTTCCAATCCACCAGTAGTAGGAGCCTTTGTAGCACGAGAACTGTATCTGGCAGGAGGAGACCTGGACCTGGCACGAAAAGGAATCCCAGCAGGAGAGAGAGGCTTAGCAGGAAGAAGAAATTTTGCAGTTTACTGTCTGTTAGAAAAAGTTCCGTAGCGAGGAAAACCAGAATCAGGGTCGCCGTTAGGTGCACAGTCGAACTGTAAACTTAATTCTGCAAGAAGAAATATCAGAATAAATTTTCTTTCAATGTACATCATTTTTATAAATATCACATTAATGTAAGTCCGGATGGAGAGTGGAGCAGAAATTGCTGGGGCGAATTTAATTTAGTTAATAGAAAAAGTAAATAGTTATTGATCCGTCCTCAGATAATTCTAGTTGTCAATTGTTTGCAACAGTTTTATCAAGTTTTGTATAAATAATATGCCTCTGATTTACTGTAAAATCAATGTAAAATTTACGTGAACACTGAACGCGCATTGTATACTTTTTTCGTATTTTATTTTATTTAAGTTTATTATTTTTTGCAGAATTTGAAAACAGTTCAACGGGTTCGTAAGACTCTTTTATGATCGTTACACAATTACGAAAAAATTATTATTATATGCATTTTTTGTATTCGATGAGTGACAACTTTTCAAGTATTTTTTAACAAATTTCAAATTATTTAAAGAATTATTGTTAGGTAAGAAATTTGTATTTCGCCTGTAAATAATAAAAAGTCAGTATTTTTCGGAATTGATGAAACTGAAAGTAAATGTTGAGATGAATACTTTCTAATTCAGTTATTTCACAGTTTTAAAAAAAATTTATATTGGAAATTATTCCCTGAACATTTCCTAAGTATTAGCATGAATTGAATTTACAAAAAGTTAATAAAAAGTAGTTGCTTTTTTAATTTTATCGGAAACTGAGCAAAATTTAGTTTTTAAAATTTTTGGAAAAGAATATAGAAGATTTTAAAACAAAGTTTTTTAATTTTGCAATATTACAAAAGTTTGGAAAATGTTCAAATAGGTTTGAGATATTTATAAGTTTTATAAAGATTCTGGAATAGTTTAAAACTTGAAAAGTTTTTGAAAAATCTAAAAAACATCTAGATTGTTTCAGATATCGAACAAAATTTTTTTAATTTTCTTATTAATTTTGGAAGGTTTCAAAAGAATAACAGAATTTTCTTAGGATTTCCGGGATTTCAAAAGATTTCTAAAATTGTTATAAGAGAATCCGAGAGACCTTAAGGCAACTTTTTTAATTATGCAGAATTTAAAAAAAAATAGGAGAAATACGAATCATCTTAAAGGGTATTTAGAAGGCTTGAAAGTTTGTGCAGATTTTTTTAAATTTTAGGAAATTGAAATGAAATCGAAGTATAAGTTTTTGAAGATTTGAAAAAAGAATATTTTTCAGAATTTGGAAAAGTTTCAATAGAATAAAAAACTTTTCTTAAGATTCGTGTGAAAATTTTAAAGGATTTTTGCTTTTAAAATTAAATTTTAAAGAAAATTTCGAAAAGTTGTTTGGAATTCTTTTTTCTCTTCTTTGTAAAGTAATCTTCTTAATGAAAATTCATCTTCTTGGTAGACTAGTCAATCATTTTGTTGGAAATTATTTTCTTTGTTAAAAATGTAACTATTTTGTTGAAAATTCGTCTTTGTTTATTGAATTCAACTGTTCTTGAGTTCAAATTAAAATCCTTTTTGGTTGAAATATTAACTATTACATTTTTCGTTGAGAATTGATGTTTTTTGGTTCAAAATTCAAATACTTGGTTAAAAGTTAAACCAAATAACTGAGCCTTAAATACAAAACAATTGAAGTTTCAAATAAAAGGCGGAATTTTCCACTAAAAAGATTATTTTTATACCAAAAAAGAGAATATTTCAAGAAAATACATGAATTTTCAACCAGGCATTTGCATTTTTAACCAGAAAGGATGAATTTTCAACCAGAAAAATTAATATTCTAACAAAAAAGACGAATTATCAATAAAATTGGTGAATTTGCAACTAGAAAAGATGAATTGTCAATTTAAAAAGAAAGTCAATTTTTAACCAAAATCGGAATAGTTACATTTCCAGTTCGAAACATTAATCCTCAACGAATACAATCAAATTTTTAACAAACTGTTTAAATTTTCCACCAAAGATATGAATTTTCGACTAAAATGATGAATCTTTAAAAAAATGGACTTTCAACAAAGTAGTTCAACTTATAACCAAGCAGTTGAATTTCCAAACAAAAAAGATGAATTCTCAACAAAAAATGTAATTGGTGATATTTCGACTCAGAAATATTTTAATAGTCCATAATATGTATAATTAGTGTATCACCCATATTGACCCATTATAATTTCAAGATTGTAAACAATTCTTATTTTTCTTAACATTGTTCAAACAGTCAGAAGGCAATGTTTTCAAATTGGCGACAAGCTACGTCTCGTTTAATATTTCACAATATGACCTTCTTATTGTTTGAATATAGTTAAGAGTGTTACACCATCGCGTTCACTTATTAAAATTTTATATTTTTCACGTTTCATATTTTTACGACCTTTTTTAATTATTATATAAAGTCATAAATATTTTTTTTTCCCAGAAATTATTTTTCTATTACTGAATTAGGAAATATCTCGACTACTCGAATTGGTAATTTTTTATTAATTTTTAGTGGCTCACTATTCGCTAATCGAATCTGTAAAATTTCAGTAGCAATTAATTAAATTTTACCAATTTTGATTCAGAGAGCAAAATAGTTCAAAAACTAAACTATGCTTCTTCAAGCACTCAAGATGATACTTATTCCCCTCGAGCCTGATTAAGAAAGTCGATTTTTTCGAATTTTTTTTAATAATCTCTAGCACAGAATAAACATTTCTACTTTTGTGTCATTTTATCATACGACGAGTAATTATTTATTTACAACCTTCTAAACAATATATTTTTTATAAATCGCCACTCCCCTACGAGCCACAATTTTCAAGTTACCAAAAAATGTGCTTTCTCAATGTGTGCGTTTTTTAAAACGATTTAATTCAAACACATTGTAGCTGCCACTCTTTTAATTTTTTTGTTGTTAAAAATTTGGATTTAAAATTCAGAAACAGCGGTTTGAAAAACCACAACTTTTTTCGATCGGTCGACTCATTTAAACTACACTAGTACAGTGAAACCTGGATTTAGCTCCCCTGGATTTTGCCCTTCCGAGAATTGATGCCGCGCCGTCGGGATACGTGAGAGGCATTTGCGGGGTCATGTGCGGTGTGCACTCAGGCGTGACAAAACAGAGAGGAAACAGGAGAGAAACAAAATAGTTCAGAGTCTCTGGATTTAACGTCTAGGTCAGCCACAAAACCTGCGCTAAATCCAGGTTCGAATCCGAATGGATCAGATAAAATTAAATCGAACCGACAAAAAATTTGATCAACTCAGCCCCACTTCTGGATAATGGTAGAGGAGTTAGTTCTTCAGTATAATAATTAATTTCAACAACAACAAAATTTAATCTTATTTTTGAATACTAATTTTTCGTAAAAATTAAATCCTTTCCTAAATAAAAGACAAATTTCCTTTTCTTAATTTTATTACAAAAAGGGAAGTCATGCATAAGTCACAAATTTAACTAATGTCAAACAAAATACACTTTAAATTGTACAAAATTAAATTAATTAATTTTGGACGTTTCTAATAGAAATCTGTATTATCATCGGAGATGGTAACGGATCGAGAAGAGAAATCCACACATAAAATGGAAATCTACAATATCGACCAAAGTTATATTCTCATATAAAGAAAATATTTTAACGTCATTTCAGACAAGATGGAGAATACAAATGTTTATTTAAATTTTATTCAGAAAAAAGATCTTCTCCTTTCACTCCGCTGGGATTCGAATACCAGGTCATCTGCTTTCCGGTCAGGTGCTCTGACCGGAAATCAGTTGACCGGGTGTTCGAATCACAGCGGAGTGAAAGGATCTTTTTCTGAATAAAATTTAATTAAAGCAATTATGGCACTTAGATAAATTATTTATGAATTTTTCCTGTTGGTTCAAAAATGATAACCAATTTTTTATATTTACGGCTTTTACTAGTTCACAATAATAAAAAATTACGAAACTTAAACATAAATTTTTGACTGAATAACAATTTTTTGAAAATGTGTAGAAAGATGTTTTTTGTTTATTGATTCATATGCACACTTTTAAAAAAAAGTTGAATATGTCAAATCTGAAATTTATTTAGCTTGAACCAAAGAAACATTTTATCATTTTGCCTTTTCGCACAAAAACTTTGATCGTGATTTAAGATTTTTGGGATTTCATTTTTTTTTTCAATTTTGGAATGTTATAAACACCAAGAAAAAAATGTTTCCCATAGATAAAAAATAATAACATGTTTCTTTGATTCAAGCTGAAGAAATTTCAGGTTCGAGTCAATCCAAAAAACATGTTTTTGTACATTCTCAAATAATTCTAAATAAGGCAAAATTTATTTTTGAATTATAAATATTGTAAATTTAAAAAAGAGAACAGAAGATATTAACGGATTTCCAAATTTTTTCTTCACTTGTTTTGGATGTCGACCCACAAATTGCTATCCCTCTCAAATGGTTCGATTAATTTTAGCATCTTTACTTCGCTCTACTGAAGAGTGCAGCTTTAAATTTACATTGAAAGTATTAATTATGGTAAGGAAGAAATGACAAAGCTTGGATAAAAATTTATTTATTTGGTTCAAAATTGATATATTTTTTTTTATTCAAACTGTTTGTTTGAAAATGTATGTACTTTGTGGAAAATTGGTCTTTTTTTGTAGAAAATTAATCTTAGTGATTAAAAATTCATCGTTTTGGTACGTATAAAATTCAACTATTCCAGTTGAAGATTCATCATTTTAGTTGAAAATTCATCAGTTTAGTTGAAAATTAATTTCTCCAACTGAAAATTTAACTGTTACATTTTTGGTTAAGAATTGATCTTTTCTAGTTCAAAATTTAACAATTTGGCTCAAAATTTGTCTTTTTTAATTGGAAATTTTAGTATTTTCTTAAAAAATCGATTTTTTTTTGTAGAAAATGATTTTTTTTTTAAAGTTAATCTCCTCGTTTGAAAATTCTTCTTTTGTTGAAAATTAAATTTTTCTGGTTGTAGATTCATAATTTTAATTTAAAATTCATTTATTTGGTTAAAAAATGAGCTTTTTGATTGAAAACTGTTTTTTTTTTAAACTGAAAGTGTAATTATTAATCCAGTCAAATATTTCGCATTTTAGTTAAAAGTTAATTTCTGTAGTTGAATATTCATTTTGTCAGTAAAAATTTAATTATTCAATTTGTAGTTGAAAAATCATCTTTTTTAGTTGAAAATTTGCCTTTTTTGGTTGAACATTGATTTTCTAAACTTAAAACTTAATATTTGCTTTCGTTAATTAAAAATTCAAGTATTTCATTCAAAATTCATGTATTTTGTTAAAAAAATGTATTTTTTGGTAGAAAGTTAATCTTTTTGTTTAAAAATTAATCTTATTGTTTAAAAATTCATATTTTTGGTTGAAAATTCATCTTTTTGGTTTAAATAATATGAAAGGATTTCAAGAGGTTTCAAAATCTTTTAGAAGATTTCACAAAGATTTCAAATAATTCAATGATTTCAGGGAATACAAAAGATTTTACAAAGAAAGATTTAAGAAAGATTTCAAAAATATTTCCAAAGATTTCAAGGATTTCAAAGATTCAAAAAAGGCGTGTATACTAGATTTAAAAGTTTTCACAAAAATTTCTCAAAGATTTCGAATATTTCATAAAGATTTCAAGGATTTCAAAGATTTGAAAAAGGCGTGTATATTCAATTTCGAAGATTTCACAAACATTTTAAACAATTTCAAAATTCTCTAGGATTTTTCAGAAGATTTCACAAAAGTTTGAAAGAATTCATAAAAGATTCATGAAGATTTCAAAAGAATACGAGGATTTCAAAGATTTCAACAAGGGTTCAGTACACCAGATTTCAAGGATTTCAAAATATTCCAAAGATTTTAAACGATTTCAAAAGGTTTCAACCAAATTTAGAGATTTTGAAATATTTCAAAGATTTCATAGAGGTTTCAAAACATTTCAAAAAGATTTCAACAAGATTGCAGTACACTAGATTTCAAAGATTGCAAAACATTTTAAAGATTTTAAACAATACAAATTTTTGTTAGAAGATTTCAAAGAATTTAAAAAACATTTTGAACGATTACAACAAATTTCCGAAAGAGTTCACAAATATGACAAATATTCCAGTGATTTCAAACGAAAACAAAATATTTCAGAAAGATTTCACAAATCTGTCAAAGAATTCATAAGGATTTCAGAAGATTTCAAAAATCGTAAAAATTCAAAAAGGGTACAGTACACCAGATTTCAAAGATTTCAAAACATTTCAAAGATTTTAAGCGATTTCAAAAGGCTTGAGCACATTTGAGGAGATTTCAAAAGATCTCAATTATTTCAAACGAACACAGAAGATTTCGCCAGTAAAGATTAAAGAAAGATTTCATTAATATTTCAAAAGATCTCAAAAAATTACACAAAGATTTCAAACATTTCAAACATTTAAAAATTTTTTAATTGTAAATTTAAAAAAGAGAACAGAAGATATTAACAAATTTCAAAAAAAAATTTCTTAACTTGTTTCGGATGTCGACGCACAAATTGTTATCCCTTTAGCTATACGATTATCATTTTTAAGCTTAAGTAATAAAGCACTATTACTATTTTATAGAAAATTGATAATTTTTCGTTAAATTCAACTGTTTTTGGTTAAAAATTCCAATAATTTATTGAACATTCGTCTTTTTGGTTTCAAAATTCATCTCCCTTGATAGAAAGTTAATCTTTTTGGTTAAAGATGAAAGTATTTGGTTGAAAATTCAACTATTTACTTAAAAATTCATCTTTCTTGGTTGGAAATTCTTTTTTGTTGAAAATTCATTTTTTATGTAGATAATTCTTAATTTTTGGTTGATGTTGATTGTTTTTGATTAAAAATTAGAATAATTTTTGGTTAAAACGTCACCAATTACATTTTTTGTTGAGAATTTGTCTCTTTTGGTTGAATTCAACTGTTTATTATTTAAAATTAAAATCTTGTTTGGTTGAATTATCAACTTCATTTTTTTTCGTTGAGAATTTATCTTTTTCGGTTGAGAATTCAACTACTTGATTGAAAGTTAAACTTTCGTCGAAGATTCATTTGTTTGGCTAAAGATTCATCTCTTTGGTTGAAAATTCAATTATTTACTTGAAAATTAGTTTTTTTGGTCGAAATGTTATCTTTTTCTGTTGTTAAAAGTGCAACGGTTTGACTACAAATTAATTTTGTTGTTAAAATGATTTATTTTTATATTTATTTTTTATTATACTGTTGTTAAATTAATATAGTTTTAATTTTGTTGAAACATTAACTATTAAATTTTTTGGTTAATATTTTTTGGTAGAAAATTTACCTCTTTGGTTGAAAATTCTTTTTTTTTTGTTGAAAATTATTTTTCTAATTAAAAATTTTACCATGTGGTTGACAATTCGTCTTTTTTGGTTGTATTTAACAGCTTTTGATTAAAAATTAAAATGCTTTTTTGTTGAAATGTCAATTATTATATTTTTTATTGAGAATTTATATTAGGAATTATTTTAAATTTTAATGATTTGATTTTAAATTGACTTATTTGTTGAAAATTAATCTTTTCGGATTTCAAAGTCAAAGATTTTGTAAAACATTCCACTTATAAGCCTGATAGATGAACTCTTTTGTTGAAAATTCGTCTCTTCTGATAGAACATTATTTTTATTTGCTTGAAAATTGAACTATTTTCTTTTCAAATTCAATATGTTTCGATTTGAAATCTTATTGAAATTTCAGTTTCTTTAAATACCTATGTATGCAATGATCATATATTTAATCCTTGCTTATGAAATACAAATTTGTTCTGGTTTTCTAGTTAACCATACCGGATGGAAATTGAAATGATCAGAGTACGATTTTGAAATTGTTTAAAAAGCAGGTAAAATGAATGTAAATGCTGTCTAAGAATTAATTAATATTAATTTCATTCAACAGAATTTATTCTAATTTTAATCTCTTATTTTCGTGAATAATCATCCTATTTTCCCTGTTGTGAAGTCGTTTTGAGCCGTAAAGTCTGTTATTTACAAATTCACCCTTTCCGTTTCCTTAACTAGTTCAATCCTTGCAATATTCATGTAGCTGAAGTTTGCAATGAGAATATAAATTTATTTTCTGAAACAATTACAGAAATAAATTTTTTGTCAATAAAAATAAAATTTATAATTTTTTTTAAATCCGATTTTCCTCCAATTGGATTTTATTGTCCAAGTTGCTTGTATTTGATGTCGTACAGTAGCAAAAAGAGGTTCTTCCCAATGTCCCTATTGGAAGACTGTAATTGAGACAAAGTTATTAAGTTATTTTTTTAAATTCTAACTCTCCTCTAAACACCATGATATTTGTTTTATTTGTGTCGAATAATATAAAAAATTTCATCCCCGTATCATTATCGAAAAACAGCGATTGATCCACCCAGATAAAACGAAATCTTCCGATAGTGATATTAGAATAAAACTTTATTTGCTGTTGTCCGAAGTTAAATACAAGAAATTTGTGAAATATAATGCGACAACTCATCGCTTAGAGGGAAATTAGAATTTATTTAATTTTAACAAAATTTCTTAATTTAATAAATTTTTCTAAATAGCATTCTTCCGATAGGGATATTGAGATGAAACTTTTTTTGCTGTTATCCGACGTCAAATACAAGTAATTTGTGAAATATAATCCCTGAACCGAGCGTTTACAAGAAAATTAAAATTGATAAAATGTTCACGAATTCTTTTAATTTAATCAATTTTGTTAAATAGAAGTCTTCCGGTATGACGCGTGATATGAAGCTTTGTTTTGTGTTGCCTGACATCAAATACAAGTAATTTAAGAGAAAATTATAATTGAAAAAATGTTTAAATTGCAGATTGAATTGCGTGGATAGATAAAGCATATTTGTAGTAGCGTGATTGTCATCTACAATAATTAATTACTTTACTTTATTGCTAACAAATTTATTTCAGTAATTTAAAAACATAATTTATATTTTCGTTTATGAACGTTGCCAACTTCAGTTACATCAATATTGTTTTTGTATATTCTCAGTCAATAAATAATGAACTGTATAGCAATTAAGTGATAAATTTACTTGGAGAACCTCCAAACCTTTGTCTGGGAAAGGAATTTTCCAGCAAAGCAAGTTGTTTAAGTGAAGACGAAGCTGTTACGCTATACTGAGAAGAGCTTGACTGTGTGTAAACTGAGCCTCAATAAAACGAAATAACTGAAATTCCCCTTTGTTAGTTTATAGAGAATGGAATCTCTAGTGGGACCACTTCTCGCAATAATAATACTGAATGAATAGAAATTGGTAGATAAATCGTTATGTCTCTGAATTTTACGGTATTTGGTCGAGTCAGTTAAACTATTTCGAATTAAACATTTAGAACATTCAATTTTAGTTGGAAAAATTCCTTAACATTCAAAACCAGGTAGGGTAGACTGAGGCAAAGTTAACAATAGCAAAATTATTTTTATATGAATAAACCCTCTAGTTATTTAATATTGTACAGCCAGGCGCGCATTTGGAGAAGTGACCTGGAGGGGCTCTTGTCGAAAAATTTCATACATACTAGCATTATCAATCGAGGGATAACATAATTTTAAATACAGCATAAAAATTACAAATAACTATTTACTTTTTAGGTATATGTATTTATTTGTTTTTAAGGTTATATAAATATAATTTTGCTAAGAATCTTGAGAAAATTCAAAAAGATTTTTGAAAATTTCAGATATGTTAAATCAAAATTTCAACAAAACAGTTAATCTTCAAGCAAATAGATGAATTTTCGAACATAAAAAAAGAATGCTGTTCAACCAGTGTCATTTTTAACCAAAAAGTATTAAATATTTTTTAAAAGAGAAGAGTTTTCTAGAAAAAAATTTAAATTTTTAACCCGAAAACACGAATTTTCCACAAGAAATTCACTTTTCAATCAAATAGTTCATTTTTTAACCAGATATGTGATTTGTCAACCAAATACATGATTTTTCTATCAAGAAGTTTATTTTTCAACCAAAGAAGACAAATTTCAACTAAAATGATGTTTAACAACCAAAAAATGACTTTTTAACAAGGTAGTTCAACTTTTAACCAAGTAGTTGAGTTTTCAACTGCAAAAGACGAATTTTAAACAAAAATGTAATAGTTGACATATCAATCAAAAATATATAATAATAATAATTTTATTAAAAAACGATGCAATTTTTTCCAAAGGAGATGAATGTTTAAATCTAAAAGACAAATTTTCGACTAAATTGTTGAATTTGCAACCAAAAAAGATTAATTATCAACCAGTTGCATTTTTAACATTTTAATTTAATTACACTTTGAAGAAAATAATAATTTTCAATACAAAATAAAACTTTCGAATAACTATAGGAAAGAAATAAAGAATATTTTATAATTTTCGGAAATCTTTCAAATTGTTAAATATTTAAATCTCTTCAAAATTCCAAACAATTCCCAATATCTTTTAAACTGACTTTAATTATTCCTCGAATTGTTTTAAAATCTTTCGAATTTACTTTTGTCAATTTTGGAAATCTTTTGTAATGTATTTCTAATTTTTTAATGTTTTCAAATTGTTTGAAATATTCTCTTAAAATAAATGTTTATGAAATAAAAAATATTAAACATGTTCTGAAAAATCTTAAGAAAATTGTTGGATTTTCTTGAAACATTTCAAACTTCTTAAAAAACTTCTAAATTTTTTGTTAAAAATCTGAAAAAATTTATATTTTGTTCCAAGTAAAATTATTTTTGTATCCTTTAAAAACTTCTAAATATGTCTTAAACTCATTTGAATTTTTTTCTAAATTTCTTTTTCTTGTAAAATTCAAAAGTTGTGCTTTAAAATGTTCTGCATTTTTTTCAGAAATTTTTGGAAATCATATTTGAAATGTTTTTAAATATTTTCTTCAAATCAGATTAAAAAAATAATCTTTTAAATTTTCCCCGGAATCTTAAAAAAAAATAATTATCCTAAAACCTTCAAAATCTTTCAAAAAATTCAAAATTTTATTTCAAAATCTCAAAAAATCTAAATTTTGTTTAAAATCGGTCGGCTCTGGTTATTTCTTTGTTACCGGTACCGACAATTTTTTTTATCCTTACCAGAAGTCTATACATACCGTAAACTAAAGTGTTCTAAGTTTTTGTCAATAATTTAATTGTTCTCATTTCTTTCAATTTGTGAAAAAGTTTACAAATTATAGTCTGGTAGGAAAATGTTGAGAAAATAATTATTTCCCAATATTAAAAAACAATTGAAATCGAAATTTTTTCTTTTAACAATAACTTTTAGAAACATTTAGAAATAATTTGTCTCATTAAATAGAATTACATGTTTGTAAATTTGAATTTACTAAATTGATGGTGCAGAAAATTATTAATCTCTATTCTTTACTGATACATAAATAGATATAACTTCATGTTGTCTTTAAAATTAAAGAATATTTTACAATTTACATTTTCTCTTTTAGAAATGAATTTTTACAATTAAAATTCCTCATTTGGAAATTGCGCGTTTCGATAAGAAAAACTTAAAAGTTCAATCTAACAGCTGTTTAGAAAAATTGCATTTCTTGGATAGCATTTGAAAAAGAATATAAAATAACAGTGAAGATTATGAAGAATGGGAATAGAAATCTGAATTTTAATTTTAATTTTATTTGAGTGCACAAAAACAGAAATTACTCGGGAGAAAAAGTATATTCAGGGTTTCGTATCTCCAATCAGAAACCCTTATAGTTTCGGTCAGATGCCCATCCGTCCGTCTGCGTACTTTTTTCTCGGAAGGGGTAGTGAGGAGGGGGGAAGTAGGGTAATGGAGGGATGGGAAAGTAGGGTAATGGGGGGAAGGGGTAGTAGGGGCGTGAGGGATGGGGAATTTGAGTAGGAAAAGCCGGGAAAGGGGTAGTAGGATAGTAGGGGTGTTAAAATAGGGGTAGGAAGGAGGAAGTGAGGGAGTAAGTAACAGGAGGGTTAGTAAGGGATGGGATGGAAGTAGATGGATCGGTGATGTGGGAGGGGATATGAGAGGGGGGTGATATGAGAGGACTGTATTATGGCAGGGGAAGTATGGTAAGGAAAGGAAGGGGTAGTACGGGTATAAGGGGTTGGGCATTTGAGTAGGGGAGGTAGGGAATGTGAGGAAAGGGGTAGTAGGGCAGTGAGGTTGAGTAGGGGAGTAGAAATGAGGGGAGGTGTAGTGAGTAGGGGAGTAGAAGTGAGGGGAGGTGAAGTATTGGAAGGGAGGAAGTAACGGAAGGGACAGTGGGGGAAGAAATGGAAGTAGATGGAACGGTGGAGAGGGAAGGGATATGAGAGGAGCGGGTTCAAGAGAGGCGTAGTAGGGTAATTGTGGAAAGGGGTAGTAGGAGGTGAGGTGTCGGAAATTTGAATATGGGAAGAATGGAAGTTAGGAGAGGGGTAGTAGGAAGTGATGGCCAGTAGGGTAGTGGAACTGAGTGGTGGTGAAGTAGTTGAAGGGAGGGGGAAGTAAAGGAGGATGTAACGGGAGGGATGTAGGAGAAGGGATGGAATCCTTTTTTTGTTGTTGCATATTATGCGAAAAGTGTTCTTATTCTATAAAAAGGATATTACAGAATTTAGAGTAAAATCAGTTACATGGGAAAATGATGAGAAAAATGAAAGAGCGATCCTGAGAAAAAGCGGATTATTTTGGAGGTTCTTGGTAGATGATGTGGTGCTTTTCAGTGCCGTCTAAATTCGTTTTGGAGGAAGGTTGCTCCTGGGGTTTCATATAGGGAACAAGTAGAGTTTCCCGATTTGCGAGTAATTGGCTTCGATTCTCAATTCAATCCGATTATAGTATCGTTGCTCGCTCTGTAGATGAAAGCGATATATATATATATATATGTGTGTGTGTGTAGGATTCAGGAGGAGTTCTGAGGTTCTTCGATCTGTAATATACATACACAAAACCTGCACCCTGTTTGTATTATACATATACACATGTATATAAGATATTCATGTGGTATAGGAACCGTATCAGATTCAGATTCTGGGAAAGCGATTAGACCGGAAATTCAATGAGACACTCTGATAACTTTGATATCTCTATCCAGAACGGGTAACCTGTACTCTTAATTAGGAGACAAAGTATGTTAGGCAAGAGACAATACCTTTTTTTCGTCATCAGAATCTTCAGAATGAGAAGTAGAGGAAGTCCCTAGCCCACTTTACCCCGTATTCTACCCGACTTTACCCCGTATTCTACCCGACTTTACCCCGTGCCTTAGATGACCTTACCTCGTACCCTAGCCGACTTAACCTCGTACTTTACATAAATCTACCCCGTACCCTAGATGACTTTACCCCGTACCCTAACAAAACTTATCCCGTACCCTAGCCGACTTATCCCCGTACTTTAGATGACTTTACCCCGTACTCTAGCCGACTTTACCCCGTCACCTAGTCGAACTTATCCCGTACCCTAATATACCTTAGGGGCCTTCCATAAACTACGTTACCAATTTTGGGCTATTAGCCCCTCCCCCCCCCCCCCATGCTAAAATCATTCGAATCATTGGAGCTCAGAGACAAAGCTTTCTGGCTCAGCATCCCTCTAGGAATTTTTTGTAATCGGTTAAA
>JAABKJ010004544.1:0-24220 GCA_011634705.1 Andricus grossulariae
TTAAGGACTTCCCAAAGTTTACTTCTATTTACCTTGTCAAATGCTTTTTCTAGGTCAACAAATGCACAGAAAACTTTTTTTCCTACTCTCAAGCTTTTTTCTGTGATCTGTCTTAAGCTGAATATCTGATCTGTAAATGATCTTCCTTATAATTCAGTGAAATCCTTTTATAACCCGAAGTAATTTAAGTAATTCAAGTAATTAACTTGTAATCCAGAGTAATACAGTTAATTCAGCGTCATTTATATACGTAATCCAAATATGTTCAAACTATTTTTTGAACAAATTTATTTTTTGCGTTGAAAATTAATTTTTTTAAGCGAAAATAGAACTATATTATATTTTTGGTTCAGAATGGATCTTTTTTAGTTTTGAATATTTATGCATTATGTTAAATATTCATGCATTTCGCTGAAAATTCGTCTTTTTCGGTCGAAAATTAATCTTCTTTATTGAAAATTCATGATTGAGATTGAAAATTCAATCATTTAGAGGAAAATTGAACTCTTTTAAGGGAAGTCAACATTTTTTCTGAAAGGTCATTTTTTGTTGTTGAAAATTCATCTTTAAAGATTGAAAATTCAATTACTTGGTTGAAAGTTTAATTACTTCGTTGAAAATTCTGTTTTCTGGTTAACTATGTTCTCGAAAATTCTTTTTTTTTTGACTGAAAATGTAACTATTTCATTGTTGCTGAAAAATTGTTTTTCTTAGATCAAAATTCATGTTTTTTGTTGAAATTTAAACTATTTAGCTGAAAATTCATCTATTTTGTTAAAGATTGTTTTTTTTAAGAAAATTAATCTTCGTATTATAATTATATTATATTATAATAATTATTATATTTATATTATATTATTGTTATTTTTATATTATAATTATATAATTAATTTTTATATTTACCTACTTGATTAAATGTTGAAGTGCTTTGTGAAAAATTTATTTTTTGTCTGAAATGCGTGATTTCAGTTAAAAATTCATCTCTTATTTTAAAAATCAAATTATTTTGTTAAAATTTTTTTAATTTAAATATATGTATTCCATTTTGGGTTGAGAATTTATATTTTTAAGGCGAAAATTCAACTACTTGCTTGAAAATGTAAATATTTGGTTAAGAATAATTCTGATTTGTTGAAAATTAAACCATTTTTTTTAAAGTACCCTTTGGGTTAAAAAGTCAACTGTTTTGTTGAAAGTTATTCATTTTTTTTAGGATTCAACTATTTTGTTGAAAATTCGTCTTTTTTGTTGACTTCAACTGTTTTCGACTAAAATTTAAAATCTGTTTTGGTTGAAATATCAAATTTTTCATTTAAATTTCATCTTTTTCAGTTAAAAATTATTCTCCTCTGTAGAAAATTCAACAATTTGGTTGAAAAGCCATTTTTTGGATAAAGATTCTTCATTTTAGTTAAAAATTCATATTTTGGGTTGCAAATTTAACTGTTTTATTGAAAAATCATTGTTTTTTTTATTGAAATTTTATTTTTCCACTGAAAATTAACTATTCCAGGTGAAGATTCATTGTTTTAGTTCAAAATTCATCTCTTAATTTCAAATATTAACAATTTTATTGAAAATTCGTCCTGCTGACTTGAAAATTCAACAATTTGTTGGAAATTTTCTTCTTCTTCTTGGTTAAAAATAAATTTTTTAATCTAAAAATTTAATTATTTCATTCATGGTTGAATTTTATTTTTTTTTAAATTGAAAATTTCATTATTCGGTAAAAAATGCATATATTTTGTTAAAAATTTGACTTCAGACTCATGGCTGAAAATGTATGTATATTGTTAAAAACTAATGGTTGTGGGTAAAGATGCAACTGTTCGGTTGAAAATTGATCGTTTTCAGTGGAGGATTAAAATTTTTTGTTGAAAATTTATTTTGGTTGAAATATCTTTTTTGGTTAAAGATTTATAATTTTATCTAAAAATTAATTTTTCTAATGAAAACTTAAGTATTTCGGTTTGACTTAAAACAGATTTTTTTTGGTATAAAAATTAAACCATTTTGTAGAAAACTGATGAAATTTGTTGAACTCCACGTATTTGTTTAAAAATTGATGTATTTTGTTGAAAATTTGTCCTGTTTGGTAGAAAATTATTCTTTTTTGTTAAAAATTGATCTTTCTGGTTAATAATTGAATTGTTTGAAAATTTACCTGTTTTGTAGAAGACTTCTGTTTTTGACTTGAAATGTTACATTTATGATTTTTTTTTTTTGAGTAAAAAATGTTTTTTAATTGAATATTCAACACTTGTTTAAAAGTCGTCTTTTTATTTAAAAATTCATCTTTTTTGGTGGAAATTTCGTCTTTTTTGGTTAAAAATTCAACTATTTGGTTAAATATTATGTATTTATTCAAGAATTCATCTTTTTTAGTAGAAAATTATTCTCTTTGGTGGAAAATTCATTTTTTTGGTTAGTAATTTAATTATTTTATTTCAAATTATTTCAATTTTCCGTCTGGATAATATGGAAAATTTTCCGTGACATTGGCGTCTGACCATATCGGCTTGATATCACTTGCGATGTCATTTTTAGATTGCCATAGACTAATCACAGGTAAGCATTTATAAAATAGTTATTACAAAATAATCATACAAATAATTTTCAAGTATCTAAATTTTACCCATTGAAAATTTTTTAATTTTTTGTGTTAGGAAAAAAAAAATTTTCACTTTTTTTGGGGTCTAGTTTATTACTTTAGGCTTATTTTTCATGAGAAAATATTTTTTTGTCCAAATATAATATGTATTTGAAAATGACACCAAATTCTATGTTATTCATTTGTACCTGAAGCTGCAAAAAAAAATATTTTAATTTTTTTTTATTTTTTCTATGCTCTTTTTAAAAACATTTTTCTCTATTTTTTACAAATCCTGACAGATGAGCCATTTTTATACCAGATTCGTAAAAATCCGTTCACACAGGATCAGTAGAAAATAGAAAAAAATGTATTTCAAACTTAAATATATGTATGGTTTTCTTCAGTTTGTTAAAAAGAGTCTACAAAATAAAAACATTTTCCTTAGCAACCTTAGGTACATGTATGAATATTATTTACTTCCATAAACTTTACCCAAAGAAAAATATAAATTTTTTCGATTCACACAAAATTTGAAACATTTGAAATTTTTTAATAGATTTGCCCAATGGTGAAAAAATTTTTGATTTTTTTGTTTTATTTTTTTTTCTTAATGCCCTAGCAACCCTAACAACCAGTCATGACGGAATATATGTGATTTTCCAAATAGCAGGGTAATTTCCAAAAAGTTAATCATTTTCGACAATAAGATTTTCACGAAAAAAAGATTTTCAAACTCTCTAAAATATTTATATAAATTATTTCATCAAGAGATTATGAGTGTACAATATTTTAAAACCAAATGTTTTTTAATTTCGTAAAAAAAAGTAATGAAAAAAATTGTTCAATTTTTATTTTATTAATTTTATATTTATTTATTTTATTGAATTTCTTATCACTGTTTATAACAATTTTCTCTTAAAATAAAGGTAGTAAGTCGCTGATTTTTCTGAATTTTTTTTCAACTTTTCAGTTAGCGCGAGGAAATATATAATTGAATTTAGGCACTGTCTATGATTACGGAATTTTCCATAACGTCAGCCCTGAACGAGCTGGAAGGGGGTTAGAGTTACGGAAAATTCCGTAACCATAGACAGTGCGTTAAATTTGACAAAAATAATTGCTTACAAAATTTATTATTATTTATAACAATATTCTCTTAAAATAATGCTAGAAAGTTGCCGCTTTTTTATTAACTTTACAACCTGTTTTAAACTTTTCGATTACAGTAAGATCATAATTAATCGAAGTGAAAAATCATAATTGTTCAAACGATATATTAGTGTTTCTAACTATCTTTTCTTAGCATCGTGCTGGAAAGTTGCGGTTTTTTTTTAAATTTCCAACTTTTCAGTGAGAGTGAGGTGATAATTAATGCAAGTTAACAAAGAATGTGCTTAAAAAATAAATTATTCTGCTTAACTATATTTTCTTAGAGTAATGCTACAAAGTTGTTGTTTTTTCCGAAATCTTCTACTTTTCTTTGACTTTTTAGTTATGAACAGGTATTATATAAACATGGTAAAAAATTTTTTTATGAAAACATCCCTTCATTTATGTGTGAATATCTTTTTCTGAAATAAAAACTGTTATTGAAAATAATGTTCAAATTTTATATTTACATTAAAGCATCTAGAAATAATTCTAATAACCTTATAATTAAGTTATTTGTCCTTAAAATAGCGTCTTTATTTATTTAATTATTTATAAAGTTGAACTACCTCATTAAAAATTCATTTTTTTGGATAAAGATTCATCATTTTAGTTGAAAATTCAACAGTTTGTTTAAAAATTAACTTTTTTATCGAAAATTGATATTTTTGGATTAAAAATTTAACTGTTGTGTAGACAATTCATGATTTGAGCTTAAAAATTCAACAATTTTTCGGAAGATTGCACTATTTAGGCGAAAATTCAGCTTTTTTTTGTTGAAAATTCATATTTTTGTATTGAAGATTCGACTTTTTTGTGGAAAATTCCTCCTTTTCGCTTCAAAATTAAACAAAATGTTAGAAAATTTACCTATTTGATAGAAAATTTAAGTTTCGTAAACATTTCGCTTTTATAAATTAAAAATTATTGTTTTTCAATGAAAATTTATATATTCCATTTTTTGTTAAAAAGTGATATTTTTTAAACTAAAGATTCAAATAGTTGCTTACGAATTCGCCTTTTTTGGTTGAAAATCAATATTCCTGGTTAAAAATTCATCTATTTGATTAGAAGTTTATACATTTTGTTGAAAACTCGTCTTTTTGGTGGAAAATCACATTTTTTGGTTGAAAATGCAACTGTTTGGTTATAAAATAATCTGTTTTGGTTGAGAATTCAACTACGTTGTTGAAAATTTGTCTTAATT
This sequence comes from Andricus grossulariae, assembly GCA_011634705.1. Lineage (NCBI taxonomy): Eukaryota > Metazoa > Arthropoda > Insecta > Hymenoptera > Cynipidae > Andricus > Andricus grossulariae. Next base: position 4,950 of record JAABKJ010004544.1, read on the forward strand.
GTTTAAATTATACTGTATTTCATTTTAAATTAAAATTTTTGTGTTGAAATCTCAACTATTCTATTTTGGATTGAAATTTTATCTTTTTAGGTTTATAATTACACTTCTTCATTGAAAGTTGAGCTACTTTTGAAAAAAATCATTTTTTTGGTTGAAGATTGATAATTTTAGTCAAAAATTAGTCTCTTTGGTTGACAAATGAACTACTTCGTTCAAGTTTTCCTTTCAAGGGGTAAAAATTAATTCTTCCAACTGCAAATTTAACTATTTGTTTAAGAAGTCAACTATTTGGTTTGAAAACTATGTAATTTGTTGAAAATTTTTTTTTTTAGATAGAAAATTTATGTAGTTCGTTGAAAATTCATCCTTCTTGGTATAAAATCAATCTTTTTGGATTAAAACTCATCTACGTGGTTGAAAGTTGAACTATTATTGGAAATTAATTTTTGTGACTGAAAATTTCACTCTTTGGTTAAAAATTCAACTACTTCATTAAAAATGTATGCAATTTGTTGAGAATTCTTTTTTTTTTACGAAATTAATGTTTTTGGTTGAAAATTAAACCATTTGATTTAAAAATGTATGTATTTTGTTGAAAATGTGTCCGTTCTAGTAGGAAATTCATTTTTTTAGTTGAAAATTCAAGTATTTGGTTAAAAATTTATGTTTTGTTAAAAATTTATCCTTTTCGGTAGAAAATGAATACTCTTTCTTGCAAATTTATCCTTTTTGGTAAAAAATTAATCTTCATCGTCAAAAAATTATCCTGTTTGGTATAAAATTAATCTTTTCGTTGAAAATGTATCTCTTTGATCTCTTCAAACTTTTTCAAACAATTTCTTATTTTTTAATTATGTAATAAAACTTTATATTCCTTGATTGAGATCTTGTAATAATTCAAAAACTTGAGAAACTAGTACCAAAAATGTAACTTCTTGGTTAAAAATTCAACTATTTGTTTAAAATTTAATACAATTTGTGGAAAATTTTTCTTATTTGGTCGAAAATTCATTTTCTTGATTGAAAATTCAACTATTGGGTAAAAAATGTGTGTATTTCGGTAAAATTTAATTTTTTTGTCGAAAATTCAAGTACTTTGTTTGAAATTAATTTTTTGGTTGAAAATTAACTTTTTAATTCGTCTTTTTGGTTAACAATTAATGTTTCTTTTTTAATTCGTTTTTCAGTTAAAAACTGAGTGTTTTAAATTAAAAGAAAACTATATGATTGGAAATGAACTTTTTTGTTGAAATTTCGCATTTTTAGGTTAAAAATTCAACTGTTTTGTACAGAAAATTCGTTTTTTGTTTTGAAAATTCTATAGTTTGATAGAAAATTCGACCTTTTTTTTAAATGATTCGTTTTATGTGTATTAAAAAATGTTTCTTTCTATTAAAATTCAATTTGTGGAACATTCTTCTTCTTTTGTAGAAAATTAATGACCTCGGTTGAAAATTTAACTATTTGGTTAGAAATCTATGTATTTTGTTAAAAATTCGTCTTTTTCTATACAAAAAATCTTCTTGGTTAGGAATGCAACTATTTGGTTAAAAATGTATGTATTTTGTTGAGAATTCGTCTTTTTCAGTAGAAAATTAATCTGCTTGGTTGGAAATTTATCTTTTTGGTTAAAAATTTAATTATTTGATTAAAAATTCAACTTTTTTGTAGGAAGCTCGTCTTTTAGCTATAGAATTCCACTTTTTGTTTCAAAATTTATCTAATTTGTTGAAAATTCTTCTTTTATAGTAGAAAATTATTCTTCTTGTTTAAAAATGTATCTTGTTTTTTTATGGACTAAATAATCTTTCTTGGTTGACGATTCAAGTATTATGTTAAAATATCTTCTTTTTGTTCAATTCAACTATTTCTGATTTAAAATGAAAATCTTCCCTTGGCTGAAATATCAACTATTATATTTTTTTTCGGAATCTCATCTGTTTTGGTTGATAATTCGGAACTACTTGTTTGAAATTGAAGATTTGACCTGCTTTGTTAATGAACAAGAAACAGTAAGATTTGACCAAACTCTCCTCCTTCAAATCATCCTGCGGTTTTTTGGATGACCTGTAAATAAATCCACTCAACATATTTATTCAGCAAAAATTAAGTTAGATATGGGGTTAGGGGGTAGCTGATATACAAATTTTCAAAATTTAAATTTAGTGTCTTAAATCTCGAAAGGAGGGGGGAGGGTCGCCGCAATACCCCCCCCCTGGATCCGCTATACCATCACCAATCAAATTCTAAATTCTATATAATGACAGCTGATTGGTAGTCACGTTTGGGTCGTCTGACCTGTACCTGATTGTTGAACATTAGTGCTCCTGTATGTGACTTCAGTTTCGAATTACTCCGCGAGCATTACAGACGTCGTTGAGTTTAAATCGCTAAATAATGGAGGAACAAACATCACCTTGTATAATGAAAACGAAAGAAGTAAGTTTTTGTTTCAAATTAAAACTATAAATATAATATATACATTATTTAACTATATATATATATAATATATTAAATAATAATAATAGCTAATAAATATATATATTTTTTTTATGATAAAAACTACTATTATGGAATACGTAACGCATTATGATGTTGAGTGACACTTACTGAAAATTGCCATTATTCCTCTACTGTTCATATAGTTTCCCCATCTATTACAATCTTAATACAGTGAACGTTTTAAAAACGTAATTAGTCATTATTATTATTATTTTTGTAATGCTAGGCTAGTTAGAAAAACCAAAATTTTAATTAACATAGTAATTACATCGTATTTTCAATTATAATGTACCTTCGAAGAGATGTGGGTTCTTCTAAAACGTTAATGTAACGTTTTAGAAACGTATACTTTTTTCCTTATATTCTGTTTTATTTTGAATAAAATATTATTTTCGGAAATTCGAATAACTGTCGCAGTCTTAAAATTAAAAGGACACTATAAATCCAAAAATATTTTTTAATGTTTGGGTGCAATCATTTCAATTGTTTTCTGTCAAAATCTTGAATGTTGGAAAATTTAATATTCTTCCAGCCTGAACAAATTGTCGCATAAAAGGGCTTGCCCATCTCGTTTCTTTCTGGTAATGGATGCCTACCAAAAATTAAAAAAAATCGTGTTCGCCCTTTTTGAAAAAAGTGAATAAGAAAATTTTAGTTGTGTATATTTTCGTAAAAAGCTATGATAAGTGAAATTTTAATTGCGGAAACTTTCATTTTTCATTTTCAAACAAGCACTGTCTAGTATTACAGATTTTTCCGTAAGATTAGCCGGTCAAGTGTAGCATTGGGGCTAGTATTACGGAAATTTTCGTAATCCGAACGAATTGGAAATGCGTTGAGTGTAATAAAAAATTCCGTCCCAGGCGGAAATATTATATATAGTGTGAAGTATTAGATATGTATAATATTCATTTTTTAAATACATTTTTCGTATATAACAAATAAATATTATATATAATACCTCACACTATATATAAACTATATATAATATTTTCGCCTGGGGTAATACTAGACAGTGCATATAACATAAGATCTATTTGTTCGACATTGTGTGATATCTTACCACCTTCAAAATTTCTGCATAAATTGAGTTTTTTGAAGTAATTTTTTTCATTTTAGAGCATTCATCGAAAACAAGATATGTAAAACAGTTTAATTTTTAATGAAAAGTTTTTTATTTGGGTGTGTAACGAAAATCTCGAAGTTGAAGGGCAGTGGCAAAGAATGTAACATTTGTGTGCATAGTGAAACTGACAATAATTTAAGAATGACTAAATGTAAAATTTTGTTATCAGGCCAAAGTTAGACATATTCCACAGAAATAAAATTTGTATTTGACACGAGCAAAAGTAACTTTATTGTGAAATATCAAACAAAAGTTTAATTTTTTCAAGAGGTGAAAATGACCGTTTTTCAATATTTTCATTGCATTATTTAAATTGAAATAATTATTTTTGAAAATTAAGACGTGACAAGATAAATTTTATACAAAAAATAAACGAATCACATTTCTAGTTGGAATAAATCATTTCCAACCAAATAGTTCATTTTTCAACCAAAGTGATGAATTTTCAATAAAGAATGAATTCTCAATAAAAGGTGTAATATTTGATATTTCTTCCAGAACATATTTCATTTTTCAATCAAAAACAGTTGAATTCAACCAAAAAATTCGAATTTTCAACAAATTATTTGAATCCTTAAACAGAACAGACTAATTTTTAAACCAAAAAGAGGATTTTTTTCTCCAAAAAATTGAATTTACAACCCGGAAATATTCATTTTCTATCAAAATAATTAAACTTTTAACCCAAAAATACGAGAAATGAATTTTCAAAAAAAAAAAAATATTTTTATATAAAAATGGTAGTATAGCTATATTTTCAGTCAACAACATTCATTTCCAACAAACAAAAATACGAATTTTTGATAAAATAGTTAAATGTTTAAGCTGAGAAATTAATTTTCAGCTGAAATAGTGAATCTTCAATACAATAAATAATGAATTTTTGCCCCAATGGTTGAATTATCAACCCTAAAGATGAATAAAGACCAAAGAAAGACAAATTTTCAACAAAATAGATGACTTTTCAACCAGAGATCAATTTTCAACCAGGAAAATCGCAGGTTTATCAGAAAAGATAGATGTTCGACAAAAAATGTAATAGTTAAATTTGTAATTGAAAAAATTAATTTGAAAAAAATTGATTTTCAATTAGAGAGATAATTTTTTCACCAAAAAGATGAATTTTCTACCAAAATTAGATTGATTTTTAACAAAAGACATGAATTTTCAGCCAAATTTTGAATAAATAAAGTAATTTGCAACCTAATAGTTAAATTTTCTAATAAACATGGACAAATCCAGTGATTCCTAATTTGAAATGACTGTACATTAAGATAATCCAGCTTAACAGGATTTATATATAAAAAAATTTTGAATTTCACAATTCTAATTTTAAAAGTAAGGGAAGAAATTTTTTATTTTTTTTCTTCAAATTTTTATTAAGTTGGAGGCGGGCAAATTTGGTACTTTCAACATCTTTATTGAGTTTGAAACAAGAAAATTTTGGTTGACAATATATTATGAATTGGAAAAAGGATAATTTTTAACATTTTTATTGAGTTTAGGGAAAGAATTTCTTGTTTTCAAATTTTTTCCCTGAATTAAAAGAGTATCTTTTTTTTTTTGTTTTTTTATCATTTTTATTATGTTGGAAGAAATTACATTTGGTCTTTCAATTTTTTCAAAATTGGAAGATTCCCTTTTTTCTTTTTAACATTTTTATTAAGTGCACAGGGGCAAATTTAAGATTTCTAATATTTGGCTGAAAGGTGAAACTTTTTATTTTTAATTTTGTACTGAATTGAAAGAGGGATTAGTTTTAATTTAGAACATTGCAAATTATGGCGTGGATTTATACGTTTAACCAGAAAACTTTGAATTGTTCAATTTATAAAAGTTAAAATTTGGCAGTTTAATTGCATTTATATTTTCAATTGTTCAATTGGAAAGAGTTAAAAGCTTCCTTTTTTACATGTAAATTATTGGACCTTTGAATTACAAATTTCGGAATTAAAAATGTTTTCAGCTTCGATGGTAAATACAAATTTTGTGTTCAAACAGTGAAATACGTGTCCTATCATTTTCACTCTATAATCGTATATCTGAATAAAACATCATTCTGGCATCATGACCTAGACTTTTTTGAAATTTTGTCTGATTAAAAATGAAATTGATCTACAGACAGCTTTCGCCTAGAATGGATATGGATTATAAAAGGATATATTTTATAACAATATTTTTGTGAATGAAAACTGATTTCTAGTGGTAATATTTCGTGAGCTATTAAAGATAAAACGTTTTTTTTTAATTTACCGATGATTTTATACATTTTAATTTGTTTTCTGACTACTTTAGGCGTTGAATGATTCAGATTTTGTGAAAAAGGCGCACACGATTTTTTTATTTGAGGCTTAAAATACTCGAGAGGCATTCCCAAATCATAGTAATCCTAAATTATTGAAATTTTATTTATTTTTTTACTTTGGGAGATTAATATGCTTAGAATTTAGGATGAGGAAAAGGTTTTGAAACCTTATTATATGAACTTTGTATACTTAGTTAAAGTGTCCCCCTAACAGATTAATAATTATTCTTATTTCTGAGAGACATAAAATATCAATTTTAACAACAACAAAAAACGATATATTCCAGAAACATATGGGTTTTAAGGGATTGCAAAAAATACTATATATGAAATTTCTTCATTAATTATAAATGAAAAAAAGATATTACACACTGGATTTGATAATGCGTTCATTCATTTATTTGTTTATTTATCAACTGGGTATAATTAAGAGCTCAGATCAAAGAACCGGTTCACAGAAAAAACAAATGGTAAAAAGCGTTTCAGGTAAAAATTCTGGGGGTCTTCTCGCCATGCAAAAAAAAATGAAGATCGGTAAAACTAAAATGAAAAATTAGTGTTTTTTTATTTTACCCTTGCCGATCTTCAGTTTTTTGCATGCCGAGATTACGACCAACACTTCTACCTAAGACGCTTCTTACCTTTTGTTTTTTCTGTGTTATGAATTTCTTATTAGCAACTTTTTGATCCACCTTTGTATAACAAACGATATACTTCAGGATTTTTTCAGTATGTTCATTGTAGAACTATAGCGAAAAACTTATAAAAATGTATCTAACATTGTGATTTTTCTTTTTGTTTCAGGCAATATCTTCACCCCAAATAAAAATGATCTATTTTCTCACATTGGTGTGTCATCCTCAAGTCGCTGCCATAGTTCGTCGATCGTTTAAGCTTTATGACTCAAATGAGGTATTTGAAAAGCTTCGGGAAAACCTGGATCAATTTTTTCAAGCTCAATTCTCCAAGTCCGCTCTCAACTATAGCGTTGAAAACGAATGCATGGAACTTTTAAGACTACTGACAATCATTGGCACCGATTTGAATACCAAAACCTCGCTTGGTGAAACTCCACTTCATGTAGCCATCAGATTCGGTCATGAAAAAATCGTTCAATTTTTTCTTGATGAAAAAGTTGATATTACGATTCATAGCATGCAGGGGATTTCACCGATTCAGTATGCTCTCATCGCGGGAAGAACAAACATTCTAAAACTACTTTTGACTGCCAAATTTGATGTCACTTTTGAAGATGACATAGATGTTGTTAAATTCTTATTAAACAGGGAAGATGAAATCATTGTTTCTGGTACACAATTCTCCACATTGTTGTTCTATGCAGTCCGAACCAATGATGAAACTTTTAATTTGGTATTGCCGAACTGTTCAGTTGCGAACATCAATGCCATAGGTCCTGGTGAATTAACTTTACTTAATTTTCTAATTGAATCGGAGGATAAAGGAATGATAAACCTCCTCCTTGATTATGGTCTTGATGTCAATATACAAGGGGAATACTACACTCCACTTATCTACGCGGTAGATAAATATCCAAATATGGTAGCATTCCTTTTGCATAAGGGTGCAAATGTTAATTTGGAATCTGCTAGTGGTTTTCTGCCTATTCACATCGCAACATTTAACATGCACGAGGGGATCGTCAAACTTTTATTAAAATATGGGGCTGATATTAACTCCAGAACAATCGAGGGTATGTCTAGCTTGCATCTTGCTTTTGAGTATTCCAAGAAAAAAATAATTCAATTTTTATTGAACGTAAAAGCTGATGTAAATGCTTTCGATGTCACAAATTGTACTCCTCTGGAATTAGGTTTTAGCGATTTGGGTCCGATCCAGATCACAAGTCACTTCACTTTGTCTATTCTTGCCAAAATGGCAAACATGCGGGCCAATAAGGAGTATGTTAGTGAGCATAATATAAATTTTATAGAAAGAAACGAATATTTGCGAAAATTGTACAAGAAATGCGAGAATGAATTTCGACGAATGCAAATGAGGAAATTTGTTAATGTCGGAAAGTATCGAATGTCTGACTTCCTTACGAGTGATCTCCAGAAATTAACTACTTTAGCTCGGAACAATGAGGCGATGAAAACTATCAAAGGAAGGATAGACGATTTTCCATTTTATAGGAATCAATTGCAAAGAAATATTGTCAGGGCGAAATCGAGATTTAGAAGTGTTCAAAATTGCGTAGACCTCTTTTCTGATCTTGTAAAATGTAATCTACCTTTCTTTATTTTTGACAAAATATGTGGATATTTGAGTGATTATGATTTGAAAAACCTTGCCCTATTTCTTAGAAACTAAAAGTAATGTTTAAGATAGGGAATAATTATTTCTGTTATCGTACAGAAAATTTCTTTTTTTTATGTATTGTATTTTAAATGTATGATTTTAGTAATGTGATTTTTTTTACCTGTGATGTACAAAAATTAATAAGATTAGCTTAAATCAGTATAACGATTTATATCAATGAGATGAAGTGAAAAATCGAAATTCGAAGACAACCGAAAACTGCGATTCACATTTTGATTAATTATTGAAGTCAATTTTGTACATATAACGTTTATAATTTTAGTAATGTATGGTATTTGAATAAGTACATTTGTAATATTTACGAATGCCATTTGTAACTTGATAATATTTTGATTTTTCCAAGTAAAATATTATTTACTTCAAATGCAATGTTTGTTGTTGTATTATTTCAATTTTTTTCTTTTTATTGTTCAAATTATTGTGGTGTATAATTATCATTTTGTCTGAATACTGAAATGATAAAATGGAGGGTACACTATTGTAATGCTGGAAAAATTTTAAGTTAGTTTTAAGACTCGAGTACAAACTAATTAAATTATTATATATAAAAAAATAATTATTTATCTTCTCTATTGTTTCATGAAAATTCGTCAGTCCTAAATTTTTATAATTTTAAAGCAGAAAATATCCAAAGTATAGTTTCAGATCGTCAAGTATTCTATTTTGAAACCTTTCCAAAATCGAAATAATTTTTATTTTTGGAAACATTCAACATCAAATGTTTTTTTTTTTTTTGGAGAAGAATGTATATGCAGATTCAAAGGCTATCAATTTATTTAAGTTGCTTTCAATTCAAAATCGCGAATTACCAAACTAAGATTTTCGCATATGTTGAAGTCGATAAATAGTGTTTTCATTTGGCAATCTTAGAAATATGTAAATGAAACTTCAATTATTACTTTAAATTTCAAGAAAAGACGATTCATCAGTATGAAATTAATTAGTTAATGTAGGATGATATAATAAACTTATATTTACCCCATGTGAAAAATCTCTCATTATCGATCGTTTATCGATATGATGGTACCACAAATTACTTAAACGATACGTTATTGAGTTTTTGAAAATATATCCATATCTTTTCTAATAAGAGCGTAAGAAAGTATAAAAAATATAACTATTATTATTAAAAAATAAAATAATAGATACCTGTCTAAAAACTTTAGTTACCTAATCTAGCTGAAGTTATAAATTCAATTAAACAAGGCAGAGGGTTCGTATAAATTAGCAATAAATCTCCAACGCAACGTCCGAAACAAATTAAAAATCTGTCCCAAACCTTTCATTTAACTTCCCTATACTTTTCAAGTAGAAAATGACGACCTTCTAAAAGCTAGCAATTTCTCATAATTTTTTCACAAGCAATGAGAACCATTTCCAAGTATTACTTGACTGATAGCGCTGTCGAATGATTTCTTCGCGCAATCTGGCAAACGGACGAGCGATCACGGGACTAATCTCGTTTTAATGACAGGGTCCCACGTGGTCCGCGAATAATGAAGTGTCAAATCGGTTCTGGTGGGCGTTGTTGTTTTCCAGCTCGAGTCCGTGATCGTATATTCCCCAGGCAGATTTTAATTAACAACAGGAGGATCTCGTCCGTTACCACTAGACCCACTATCATTATACGTCTTCTCCTTCATGAATATTGGTGCATTTCGGAAACGGGCTGCTAGTTAGCGTGCACCACTCGTCACGCATCAGGAAATCGACGTCTGAATTTTCCCATTGACGCCTCTGGAACCGCAACTTATAGCCTGGAAACTCATCCGCGTGAAGCAATTAATCAAAATGACAAGGTGTATCAAGTAAGCGAAGGAAGATGGATTCCAGCATTTTGGAAACAAGTTCATCATCCTGTTTGAGAAAAGTTCAAATAGATGTTATGCGGTCCTTTGAGGGAATTGAGTTTGTCTTTTCTGATATTTAGAAAATTGTTGAGAACGTTAAGACATTGGAAGACTTGCATAGTTCAGGATTGATTCCTAACAAAGGGTAATATCATTCTAAATAACGGACAATAATAATAATCCCTATTACCAACGGATAATAACAACCCCTGATAACCACTAGCGATGGGCAATATCATTCTATAACAACGAAAAATAAAAATCCGTCTTAATGGGAAATAATAGAACTAACAATGGACACTGATAATCCCTAATAAAGGGCAATAACAACCCCTAACAGTGGGAAATATTCTTATCTAGCAGCATACAATGATAGTCACACAAAGGACAATATCACCACACACAAAAAATAACAATCCCTACTAACAAGCAATAACATTATGGAACAACGGACAATATTATTCTCTAACGACATACAATAACAATATTTAACAACCACTTACTAGAAGCAATATAATTATACGTATGATAAGAGATGATATCACCTCTAACAATAGGTAATAACAACCCCTAGCAATGGATTATAACAACCCCTAAAATGGACAATAATAAACCCTGAAAACGGGCTATAACAACTTAATATCTATCTATAACAACAGACAATAGCATTCTCGAATAATAGATAACATTATGTTACAGTAAAAAATACATTTCACAAAACATAGTAGAAATTGGAGGTCTATTCAAAATAAAAAAGTGCAACATCCGAAACGGCAATAGCAACTTCTAATGATCGACAATAGTAATCTCTAACAATGGACAATAGCAATTTGATATCATTCTATAACAACGGACAATAACAATTTTTAATAACGGTTATAACATTATGGAACAGAGGCCAATATTATTCTCTAATGACGTATAATAAAAAAACCTAAGAATGGACAAAAACAACCCCTGACTAGAGGCAATCTCATTTTATAACAACGCAAAATTACAATCCTTATGAACAACCCCAATACTAACCCAATATCATTTTATAATAATGGACAATAATAATCCATAAAAAGGAACAATCAAATTCTCGAGCAGCAGACAATATCATTATCTAATTATGTACGCACTAACATTCCGCGATGGCAGAAAAAACAACCTTCAACTAGATGCAGTATCATTCCATAACAACAAACAATAAGAACCTCTATAGACGAACGATAATAATCCATAACGATGGACAATAACAAACCAATTTCATTTTGTAACAATGGACAATAATAAGACCTAGCATCGGACAGTAAAATGATCGAACAAGAGACAATATTAGTCTCTGATGACGAAAACTAACAATACCTAAATATAAGAAGCAACAACCCCTAACAATAGGAATTTATAATTTTGTAACAATAAGCAATAATAATCCATAACTGCGGACAATAACATTCTCGAATGACGGATATTAACAATCCACAACAGCAGAAAATATCATCCTATAATAATCTTCAACAACCTGCAATAACATTCCGAAACAATGGGAAATATTATTCTCTAATGACGTACAATCACAATCTCTAAGAATCACAGTAACAATCCCTAAGAACAGAAATTAACGGACAATAATAATGATTTCTGAAAACGGACAATAACATCCAGGAACCAAAGATTATTCTCTAATTACATAAATAGTCCCCAACGACGGATAATAACAATTCCTAACAACGGACAGCAAGATTTCGGTGCAAAGGACAATATTATTCTCTAATAAAGTACAATAACAATCCCTAACAATGAACAATAATAAGGGTCAAAATTATTCTATACCAACGGCAAATAACAACCCAATACCATTTTATAATAGCTGACAATAGTAATCCCTAACATCGGACAATAAAAATCATCGAACAACAGACAATTAATATTATTCTCTAATGATGAGAACTAAAAATATCTAAAGATGAAAAGCAACAATCCCTAACAATAGGCATTTATAATTTTATAACAACAATCAATAATAATCCATAACTGCGGACAATAACATTCTCGAACGACGAATATTAACAATTCACAACAGCTGGCAATATCATTCTATAACAAACCTTAAAAAACTGCAATAACATCCTGAAACAAAGGAAAATATTATTTTCTAATGACGTACAATAACAAACTCTGAAAAGTGCAGTAACAATCCCTGACAACAGACAATAACGGACAATAATAATGATTTCTAACAACGGACAATAACATTCAGGAACTGAAGACAATATTATTCTCTAATTACATAAATAGTCCCCAACAACGGACAAAAAACATTCCTAACAACCGACAACAAGATTTCGGTGCAAAGGACAATATTATTCTTTGATAAAGTACAATAACAATCCCTGACAAGAAACAATAATAAGGGTCGAAATTATTCTATAACAACGGCAACTAACAACCCAATATCATTCTATAACAACGGGCAATAATAATCCCTAACAACGAAGAATAAGATTGTGGTACCAGGGAAAATATTATTCTTTAAGGACGTACAATACCAATCCCTGACAACTGACAATAACAACCCCAAACTAGGGCAAATATTCTATGACATTTGAAAATAACAACTGAATGTCATTCTATAACAATGGAAAGTAACAACCCCTAATCAAAGAAAATAGTAATACCTGCTAATGGACAATAAGAACATAATTCTATAGCAATCCATAACATTCTGAAACAAAGGATAATATTATTTTCTTCTAACAGAAAATAATAATTCCTAACAATAGACAATAGCATTCTGGAACCAAAGACAATATTATTCTCTAATTACATAAATAGTCCCCAACAACAGACAAAAACAATTTCTAACAACGGACAGCAAGATTTCGGAGCAAAGGACAATATTACTCTCTGATAAAGTAAAACAACAATCCACAACAATGAACAACATGTGTCAAAATTATTTTATAACAACAGCAAGAAACAACCCAATACCGCTTTATAATAACTGACAATAGTAATCCCTAACAACGGAGAATAATATTGTGGTACCAGGAAAAATATTATTCTCTGATGGCGTATAATACCAATCCCTGACAAATTACAATAAAAGCCCCTCAACTAGGGCAAATATCCTATAATAATGGAAAATAAAAACTGAATGTCATTCTATAACAACGGAAAGTAACAACTCCTGATAAAAGAAAATAGTAATACCTAATAATGGACAATAAGAGTTTAATTCTATAACAACGGACAATAACAATCCATAACATAACATTCTGAAACAAATTATAATATTATTCTCTTCGAAGTAAAAATAACAATTCCTAAGAATGGACAATAACAACTTAATTTTATTTTATAATAATGAACAGTCATAAGCTCTAACATCGGACAATAAGATGATCGAACAACGGACATTATTAGTCTCTAATGACGAAAACTAAAAATACCTCGAGATGGAAAGCAACAACCCCTAACAATAGACATTTATAATTTTATAACAACAAGCAATAATAATATATATAATCCATACCTGACGGTAAAAACATTCTCGAACGACAGAAATTAACATTTCACAACAGCAGACAAGATCCTTCTATAACAATCCTTAACAACCTGCATTAACATTCTGAAACAAAGGAACATATTATTCTCTAACGACGTACAATAATAAACTCTAAAAAGGACAGTAACAATCCCTAAGAACAGACAATAACGGACAATAATCGTGATTGCTAACAAGGGATAGTAACATTTAGGAACCAAAGACAATATTATTCTCTAATTACATAAATAGTCCTCGACAAGGGACAATAACAATTCCTAACAACGGAAACAAGATTTCAATGCAAAGGACAATATCATTCTCTAATAAAATACCATACCAATCTCTAACAATGAACAATACTAAGGATCAAAATTATTCTATAACAACAGCAAGTAACAACTCAATACCGTTTTATAATAACTGACAATAGTAATCCCTAACAACGGATAATAAGATTGTGGTACCAGGGAAAATATTATTCTGTGATGACGTACAATACCAATCCCTGACAAATTACAATAACAGCCCCTAACTAGGGCAAATATCCTATGATAATGGAAAATGAAAACTGAATCTCATTCTATAACAACGGAAAGTAACAACCCCTGACAAAAGAAAGTAGTAATACCTAATAATGGACAATAAAAAGTTAATTCTATAACAACGGACAATAACAATCCGTAACATAACATTTTGAAACAAAAGATAATATTATTCTCTTCTAACTGAAAATAACGATTCCTAACAATGGACAATAACAACTTAATTTTATTTTATAATAATGGACAGTAATAAGCTCTGACATCGGACAATAAAATGATCGAACAACAGACATTATTAGTCTCTGATGAAGAAAACTAACAATACCTGAAGATGGAAAGCAACAACCTCTAACAATAGGCATTTATAATTTTATAAAAACAAGCAATAATAATCCATAGCTGCGGACAATAACATTCTCGAATGACGGATATTAACAATTCACAACAGCAGACAATATCATTCTGTAATAATCCTTAACAACATGAAACAACATTCTGAAATAAAGGAAAATATTATTCTCTAATGACGTACAATAACAAACTCTGAAAAGGACAGTAACAATCCCTAAGAATAGACAACAACGGACAATTATCATGATGTCTTACAACGGATAATAACACTCAGGAACCAAAGACAATATTATTTTCTAATTACATAAATAGTCCTCGTCCAGGGACAATAACAATTCTCAACAACGGAAACAAGATATCGGTTCAAAGGACAATATTATTCTCTAATAAAGTACAATAACAGTCCCTAAGAATGGACAATAACAACCCCTCACTAGAGGCAATCTGATTTCATTACAACGGAAAATTACAAACCCTAAGAACAACCATAATAATAACCTAATATCATTTTATAACAACAGACAATTACAAACCCAAACAACCTGCAGTAACATTCTGAAAGAAAAGACAATATTATTTACTAATTATGTACACTCACAGTCCGTGATGGCGGAAAAAAACAACCCCTAACGAGATGCAGTATCATTCTATAAAAACGGACAATAAGAACTCCTATAGACGAACGATAATAATCCCTAACAATGGACAATACCAACCCAATTTCATTCTATAACAATGGACAATAATAGGCCCCAACGTCCAGCAATAAAATGATCGAACAACAGACAATATTTTTCTCTAATGACGAAAACTAACAATATCTAAAGATGGTAAGCAGCAACCGCTAATACAACAGCAGGCAACATCATTCTGTAACAATCCTCAACAATCTGTAATAACATTCTGAAACGAAGGAAAATATTATCCTCTAATGACGTACAATAACAAACTCTAAAAAGGACAGTCACGATTTCTAAGAACAGACAATAACAAGCAATAATAATGATTTTTAAAAACGGACAATAACATTCAGAAGCCAAAGACAATATTATTCTCTAATTACATAAATAGTCCCCAACAACGGACAATAACAATTCCTAACAACGGAAAGAAGATATCGGTTCAAAGGACAATATTATTCTCTGATAAAGTACAATAAAATTTCCTAACAATAAACAATAATAAGTGTCAGAATTATTTTATAACAACGGCAAATAACAACCCATTATCATTTTGTAACAACGGACAATAATAATCTCTAACTAGGGCAAATATTCTATAATAATGAAAAATAAGAACTGAATGTCATTCTGTAACAACGGAAAGTAACAACTTCTAATAAAAGAAAATAGTAATACCTTATAAGGGACAATAAGAACCCAATTTTATAACAACGGACAATAACAATTCATAACATAACATTCTGGAACAAAGGATAATATTATTCTCTTCTGACTAAAAATAACAATTCCTAACAATGGACAATAACAACCCAATTTCATTTTATAATAATGGACAGTAATAAGCTCTAACATAGGACAATAAAATGATCGAACAACAGACATTATTAGTCTCTAATGACGAAAACTAACAATACCTAAAGATGGAAAGCAACAACCCCTAACGATAGGCATTTATAATTTTATAACAACAAGCAATAATAATCCATAACTGCGGACAATAACATTCTGGAACGACTAATATTAACAATTCACAGCAGCAGGCAATATCATTCTATAACAACCTGCAATAACATTCTGAAATAAAGGAAAATATTATTCTCTAATGATGTACAATAACAAACTCCAAAAAGGAGAGTAACAATCCCTAAGAACAGACAATAACGGACAATAATAATGATTTCTAACAACGGACAATAACAATTCCTAACAACGGAAACAAGATATCGGTTCAAAGGACAATATTATTCTCTAATAAAGTACAATAACAATTCCCAACAATAAATAATGATAAGTGTCAGAATTATTTTATAACAACGGCAAATAACAACCCATTATCATTTTGTAACAACGGACAATAATAATCCCTAACAACGTAGAATAAGATTGTGGTACCAGGGAAAATATTATTCTCTGATGACGTACAATACCAATCCTTGACAAATGGCAATAACAGCTCCTAACTAGGGCTTTTATTCTATAATAATGGAAGATAAAAACTGAATGTCATTTGATAACAACGGACAATAACAATCCATAACACAACATTCTAGAACAAAGGATGATATTATTCTCTTCTAACGGAAAATGACAATTCCTAATAATAGACAATAGCATTCTGGGACAAAGAATAATAATATTCTCTACTGAAGAACAATAACAGCCCGTAGCAACGAATAATAACAATCCCTAAAGACAGGCAATATCATTCGTTGAGAAAGGACAATAGTAACCCCTAGAAATGGTCTATAGAAATCCCTAAAAATGGACAACAAGGACATTCAAAATTGAATGATTATTTATTTCAAAATGGTCCAGACTGATAATTTCATATACATAATACATAACATTTCTCCTAGTTCTGAGATACACCTAATATGAATTTTTTTGTTACAGTCACACGTAATTATGCGGATTCGTGAAGGCGAAGTGTCAGATTTCGTGTCAAGTGACGAGACACTTGGAGTCGTAGGTCGTCGAGTGGTTTCGCTTTTTAATGGAAATCGCAGGTACTTTTTGAGGGTCTATTCAGGATTACACGGAGGTCCTCAGGGCGGACACGCACGGCGGGCGTCTCGTTGCATGCGATTGGTTGCATACGACGTCCAACTTAAGTTTGCAAGAGGGCAATGAAAATCACATGTAATACGTTGAAATGAAACGCCGCATAATGAGTCGCATGCAACCTCAATCCCATTACTAGCCGCTTGCTGAAACTGTTTTGCACGGTCGTGACCAAATGGCGTGCAATAGTTGAAACAGTTCAAATAATTGAATGTCTTTAAACTAGCTGAAAAGAATCAGTGTAAGTACCAACTGCAGAGCAATCGCAACTATGAATACCCACTCATTTGTATGTCGCTTAAGTATGTTTAAGATGAATGATTTTAGTTTATTTGTAGTCCTTTTGCTCCTTCTTGCTCCTTCGGGTAAGTCATGACTTTTGTGTACGTAATTATACGTACTTGAGGGAAGTATACGTTAATCATAACAGGTCTGACGGCCAAGATCTAGGAAAACCGGTTCGCTGATTAACCACCTCTTGTTTTAAGTTACCACTCGTCACTGTCCTGAGACCTCAAAGATAACATGTTATAATTATTTATATTGTATAACATGGATCTTTAGTGTGATTGGTAAGTGAAAGAGTTAATCAAGACTTCTAGAGTCAAAATAATAAGGTGGATTTTATTCAGGGGTCACTAATTAATTGGAGATGACTAATCAATCAAATTTGATTGTTTTAAAAAGATGATCTAACATTTTGAGCAAATGTTGTGGGCCCTTCCCTCTCTTATATAATAGAGTCTAGAGAAGATCATCCCTATTGATTTTGAGCTTTTGATTCATCTTTGAATCCCTTGTGTTCTAATTGTTCAACTTTAGATCTTTGAAATTACAGATAATTTGGTTCCGAAATAAATGTCAACTGTGGCAACTGTTTTGAGTTCCAGGATTATAATAAGTTTGTTTGCTTTGAAATATTTGAATTGTATTTTATTATTCAAATTATCAGGTTTGCTACAAGTCAGGAAATTCTGGAAAGTCAGAAAATGTCAGGAAAAACCTGATAGAGTCAGGGAATGTTTGATAAACTGAAGGTAAGGTTCAGGGGTCTTGTAATTCAGAATTCATCTTGTGGTTGAAAATAATATTATTTGGTTGAAAATTCAACTATTTTGATTGCCAATTAACATTTTTGCTTTAAATTCATATGATCGACTTGGAAGTTCAACTCGCTGCTTGAAAATGCCACTATTTGGTTAGAAATTTCCCTTTATTGGGTTAAAGTCAACTGTCTTTTATTTAAAAATAAAATATTGTTTGGTTAAAGTATCAACTATTACATTTTTTTGCTTGAAATTAATCTGTTTTCTTAGAAACTTCAACTACCTAGTTGAAAGTAAAACTACTTTGTATAAATCCATTTTTTGGTTGATTTTCCATCATTTTAGGTGAAAAACTTTTTTTTTAAATTTAACTACTATATTTTGAAATCTTTTTTGGTTGATTAATTATTTTAGTTGAAACCCCCTTTTTTGTGGAAAATTGTAATATTTGGTTCAAATTTAGTTTTTGTGTGTATTGAAAATAAATCTTTTAAACTGAAAATTTAACCATTCCATGTTTTGAGGTAGAATATTTATCTTCTTTGTGGAAAATTCATGTTCTTGGTTGAAAATTCTTTTCTTAGGTTGAAAAGTTAACTATTTTGTAGACAATCCTTTTTTGTGATTAAAATATAATATTTCTAGCTGTAAACATAACTATTCCATTTTTTGTTTAAAATTGATCTTTTTCCAGTCGAAAATTAATCTTCTTAATTGAAACTTATGTTTTTGGTGGAAAATAGCACTATTTGGTTAAAAATTCTTTTTTTTTTCTGAAAATTCATTATTTCAGTAAAAAATTTATCTTTTGAAAATTCATTTCTGAAGTTGAAAATGTAACTATTTTGTAGAAATTATTTTTTTTCATTGCAAACTTGAACTATTTTAATAGAAATGTATGTATTATGTTAAACATTCATCTTTTTGGGT
>JAABKJ010004545.1:0-24220 GCA_011634705.1 Andricus grossulariae
ACCCGAGGACGCGTTCGGTGGCTTTGTCATAGGCCCTTCAGTTCTATTCGAAAGGAATAGAAACCGAAACCGAATGGAGGCTCCGGGGAGATTCGAACTCCCGATCTCCTGTTTACCTGTTTTTTTCTCCTGTATCTCCTGTTTATATATATATATATATATATCATTACAAATAAAGTTTGCAATATATCTACGACTGTTCTTATTCAGAATTATCCCGCCTTACTTGCCAAAAAAGTTTTTTTTTCACAAATTTTTCCCTGATTAAATAATCGTTTAGACTAATAAGGAACGGATAGCTTGTAATGGATTTTCCGATAAAGATCGAATTAGGACAAAATTACTTTTTCTCAGTAGTTATTTCACATTTGAAGCCTAGCATGTATTTCTGTCATTCAATTCATGCATATACAATTGCTAAAAAAATGTATTCTGTTATCGAATAATTGATTTCATACGGAGTCAACCATCTGCTGATCAATGCTATTATCCTTTCTTATCCTTCAACTTTTTGGTATAATATCGCGCTGGTCCCTTTCTTGCTTGCATGACTCTGAACGTTAAATCATTTTCCTAATTTCTAACGATATAATGCTACCGAATCCATGAAATTTCGTTTTGAATTTTTTAGAATGTTTCTTTCCAAATCGACTGTAATATCCGCATGTATCTAATATCAATTGCAGGTCATGACAATTTTTGGGAGACGGGATGTCTATGATAATTTGCAATCTTCTATCGTCTATTTCGATACAATCTGGAGTGAACTAAAAACCCTACAATTTTCTTCCAGTTTTCAACAGTTTAAATTTTTAAACTTCAACGTTAGACCTGAGTCTTCAATATTTTTGAAAAGTTTATCCAGACGATTCAGATGATCATCAAACGTTCCAACTGTTATTATAATGTCGTCGACATAAATTGTCCAGATTTTTGCAAACTTATTCCAGAATCTGCATTTTTCGCGTGTATAAATCCACGGGTAGCCGTTTTTATTTCAAACGGAATTTGAGTAAACTCATATGCCTTACGCCAAAGACGAATGCGCTGTACTTCCTTGAACCGTTCTTAAGAGGAATTTAGAGGTAATATTGTGTCAAATCAGTTATCAAGAAGAATGGAATCCCTAGATATTTCTCCAAGATGTCGTTTATTTCTGGAGGACCATCGTGTTCCTGCAGAATTATTTCATTTAACCATCATGCATCCAGAACTATTCGAATGCCTTCATCATTCTTTTCTACAATTCTTCTTGGAATGCAGAATTAGCTCGTAGAATTTCCTAAAATTCCCATGTCGATGAGCTTTTTATTTCATGTGCGACTTTTGCTCTTTTAACTAAAGGAACCGAATAATGTTTCCAAATTATTATTTTTGTATTTTTCACTTTAATATAATGCTCGTAACCTCTTACTGGACTTGGTCTATTCAAGGATATGTGTCTTCGTTTCCGAATTATTTGTAAGAAATATTTTTTTTCGCATTCCGATATATTTTTTTATTAGGGGAACTGAAATTCATATCATCGGGCTTTCAATTTCCACTATCCCCCCTCAATGATTGAATTCAACCAATTTTCGTCTGTATTATATAATACTATCTCCTGATTTTAGTTCAATTCTTTAAATTTTTGTTTTTTAATCATTTCTACCAATTCAGTTTTTTTGTAAAGTTTTATTTTCCTGCATTCCCTTTTTTGAGATTATTATACTTATTTTTGGTTTGTGTGAAAATAGTTGCCTTTACGTTAAACTTTTCCTTATCTCGAATTATCTTCATTGCTGAGTCATTATTCCGGTTTGTATGTACATTTGCGCTATGCTTCTCTGTCATTGAAGATTATCATCTAATATCTACATCGGTTTGATCCAGCTGAATTGTTAGCCTTTATCTCAAAATCACGTCTAAATTATTTCCTACTTTCTGTTTTCGTATGATTGTCCGAATCAATACATGCGCTCGCGGTGTAGCTTTTATTTTCGTTATGGGGTCTTGTAATATACGGATTCGCTTGAATTAGATTCCTCTATGAAGTTTTGCTTCAAAAACGCACCAATCACTGTTATATTCTTCACCAGAAGCACTAAGATTCATTTTTCATTTCATAACTCAAAGTTCGAAACGCTAGGTAATTTTCAATCTGAAAGTTATAAATTTTTTGTTTGTGAATTGTGACTGTTTAGAATTAAATAATTAAATAATATAAAATTTTAATTGATTTCGAACAGTTAGTGTGAAAAAACCACAAAATTAATTCAAAAATAGTGTCTTATTTTCGAGACCTGCAAAATTTCTTACTGCTGCATTTTCAAAATCGATGGAAATTTTTAATAAATTAGACCTAGGATTTTCAAACTGTTAACAAATGCCATAAGTAATTTTTCTAACATATTAAAAGGCTTTGATGAAAATTTTCAGTAGAAATCAAGTAATTCAATTCAATTTTTCGATTGAATACTGCAAAATGTAATCATTTTAAAAACCATCTTCCCTGTGTTTTCCGATAAATCATTATAATCATCATTATAATTTAAAGAATATTTAGCATCTCACAACAATTCATAAAATTTCAAAGAAGATTTACATTTTTGATACCTTAAGGTATTTTTAAATAAAAAAATGATAAGATTTCTTAGATGACTATTATTCCTTAGATTATCGTCCAAAATCATTGAATTCACCATTTTTCTACAACTTTTTATTTTGATCGCGCTTCGTAACGGAAATTTATAAGAAGATTCATAATTCTGAAACAATTTCCAGTTATGCTTCTATTCTTCATCGGAAATTAGTGATTCTAAACAAGAAACGTTTGCTTTGAAAGATGATTTGCAATCATATTTGTTATATTATGTTAGTGTTTTACACTTGAAATTGCTATTACCAGTAAGAATTCTCAACAGGTTTCTTTGTTATTATGAGATTGGTATACCACCCAAGTGAGCTTTCGAATTGTTGATGCCCCAAAAAACAAGCCTTATATCAATCGCTGTCAATTTCTGAATATTCTCTTGGGAGACTTAAGAAAAAAAAACAGTTGCAAGTCTAAAATATGGAATAAAGTCTATTCCAGAGATCGCCAAATATACCCCAGTGTGACTCTGCACTATCCAACAGATTGCAAAACCACCGCTAGGACTTTTAACGAAAGAAATACAAAGTGTTTTAATGTAAATCAACTTCAGAAAAAGCCAGGGTATGTTTCCAACACCACAAAAACAACCATTTAGCTTAAGAAATAAATCTACCTGAAATAATGTTCGCTAAATGCGCTGAGGCTGGTTTTTTTCCTGTGATTGAATATAACTTTCGAATTCAAAATGCATATCTACTAAAGTCTGGGGAAGGTGACTGATAAGATTATTTCAAATTGTGAAATTTTTTTGCTATTCTAGTTGAATGCAGCAGAATAGAATTAGTTTCATAGGCTGAGGGTGTCTTTTTTTTAATAATTTGTTATTACTATGGAAATAGAAATATCCATTATATTCTTAGAAAGATGACTGATATGATAATTTTCAATTTCAACATTTATTGGCTGTTTTACATGCAGACTCATTGGATTGTCAACATAGCCTGAAGTTTTCTGGAGACGACTTGTGTAACTTTTTTTAATTTTAAAATTAAATAATTGTTTTGCATGGAGACACATCTGATATATTTCGTTAAGTTGTTAGGGATGATTTCTGGTTAGTTTCGAAATTGGGGAGTGACACTTGGATTCCTGGGTGTCTCCGGAATGGACCTTATTGGATATTTTGGATCTTCATCATAAACTCCACATAAACTATTTTTTTGCACACTTTTCTGTCCTGGCATACAACTTGATCTTCTTTTGAATCAAAACGTCTCATGTAAGATCTTGTGTTTCTATGGGTAATTATATTTCGTCGTCTTAGACTCTGCCGAACACATTTCCACCATTCTTACTTTGGTCTGCCTCTGGATATACTAGAATTTACTCCACTGAAACATACTTATTTCGTCAATTGTTCTCCTTCAATTCTTTCAATATGAGCTTTCACTTTTGTTCGACAGTTTTTTCTCTATACCGCATTCTTTGAGAATCCTCTAATTACTGACTTTGACAATTAGCATTTTAGCGCATATGTTTATATATAATATTAATACAAACACACACATATTTTTGTTCCTATTTACAGAATCAATACATTCTTAAACGACAACTTTAGATAGCTTATTTTCGGGATACAACGGTATCTTGCCTCCTGTCGAAGAATTTTCACCTCAAGATACTCTAAAGTTCCCTAATTTCAAAAAACTTGTTCAGAGACATATAGACATTCCAGCTGATGCAATCTTCCTAGCAGGGGGTCATGTCATCGTTGGATGGGAGAAGGGCACTGGTAGTATTAATCAGTTATGCCATTTATTTGCCCAAGAAAATGTTAACGTCGTATTTGACATAAATAAATATGGTTGGGTTACTCTGGATCAAGATGAATTTAAGAGATTGGGTCCAGACCGTATTTTTCCACTTGTTGTTGCGCGCGATGAAGCTGCTGATACCCAGGTGTCGAAACAGAACAATGCAAAATACGAACAGGCACACATTAGAGCAAGGAAACAGGCAAACAATAGAGTAGACATTGTAGAACAAGAGCAAGTAGAGAATCTGTTCGAGCATCGAACAGACATTGAAGACAGCATGAGAGCAATCAAGAAAGAATACAGTCAAGAATATAATCGTGCATTCCAGCTCAAATTTATTCTATCATGAATAACATAATATATAGGTTTATAGAGTGAAGCATGCCTAAGAAAACATTAATGATCAGGTCAAGTTACGGAGGACGCCTCAACAAACAGAAATAATTCATAAAATCTAGAAAATGTAAAAATATTTAAGCTTTGTACACTATATAATGAACTTGGAAGAACAATGTATATTCGATAATAAAATTGACCAGTAGTTTGAAAAATTACACATCCTGATTTATAAAAATTACCTTGCTTGACAATACAACATCTATTACATAGATAAACGTTTATTTTTCAGCCTGGGCTTGAAAAATGGACTTGCTCACACATCCATATTCACAGAATTTTCTTTCAATCAATCCTTACAAAGAAACATCCATCTTCACTTTAATTCTATGACCGCTCTCTCTATCCGCCTTGCCTTCCTTGCTTCGTCTCGGCACGCATGTCCCTGCCTTTTCCTTTGCGTCGCATTGCCAAACTCTGCCTCCGCAGTTAATACTTAATATTTATCTGCTATTGACAATATTGATACTTCACTAATATTTACTTCCTCTCCTGATTACAAATTTTATCTTTCCTGTATCCTATTTTCCTCCTCACCCTCCTTCCACCCCCACACCTCTACTTCATACAATATTACACTCATCACTAGCGAGTCGAGTAATTTTTATTCTCCCCTCAAAATCATCTGCAAACAACTTCTTTCTTGCACCCCACATCTCCCTCATCACCACATTTGCCCTCCTTACTTTCTCTCTTTCATATGACCATCCCCTCTTCCATTCCAAGGTAATTGTGTCATGTACCTTCTCTAATTCTCTATCCACAACGTGCTGCAAAATGTAAATATCATTGATAGTGCTTCAACCCCCCCGGAATCCAGCCTGCGTCTCGGGCAATATTCCTACCGCCTAGACATCCTTCCGCAGTCACTCCGCCAACATCATCCCGTATACTTTGTACGCCGTATTCATTAGTGTAATCCCTCGATAATTCTCCGGCCTATCCCTATCTCATTTCTGATACAGTGGCAAAATCAACTCCTCCTTCCCCCCTCTGTTCTTTCTTCACTACCTCTTACTGTTCCTGCCTATTTGCTTGTCTATTAAACAGTCATACTTCGTCCTTTACCCAGTCCATATCTGCTGCCTTTGACCTTTTTTATCTTCCTTATATATTTCTCTATCTCCTCGTCATTCAACTCTGATCCCTCTTACACCCTCATGCTTCTATTCCCTCATCTCTCTTCCGTAAATCTGAACCCTGAAACGATTTTTTGAAAAACTCTTCAATTTCCATCCCTCATCTTCGCGCTTATCTCCATCCTACGCTTCCGAAACCTGTTTAGTATCTTCACCAGTCCCTCTCTGTCTAAGCACTTCTCAATTTATTTTTTTCTTCTGAAATTATATTAAATAATTAAAGTACCATATGTTATATAAATCATATATATCATTCAATAGATATAAACAATTTTATTCACGTGACGGAAGAAACAGTTTAATATTTCATCATATTGGTCAAGTTCGAGAGGTCATATTCCTGAATTAATTTGAAAGTCTCTTCCTTAAAATTAAAGCTAGGTAAATTTTAGACAGGTGTGTCACGGCCGATCAACAGAAATTCCTTAATTGCGTTCTAACTCTTATCTAATACATATCTTGCAATAGATACATCGATTAAGCATACTCTAGTTTATGTATTCGATTTTGTGGCTGGAAGATTGGAAAAAATACCAAAGAGAAGCCGAAATGTCTTTTACATATGAATAAAGGGATCTATGAATCATATTCGTTGAAAAAATTGACTATTAGTCTTTAAGATTCTATATCCTTATTTATTAAAGAATATCAAAAATTATTACAGAATTAAAAAATGACACCATAATAGTCACATGCATCAGCAAGTGCCGCTTTCTTCAGAACACGTTTTATCTAATTATATTCTAATAAATGGAAGTCGTAACTGTAGATTTAATAATAGACACAGAAAAAGTAAGAAAAAATATAATGCAAGTAGAGAGACAAATGAAAATCGAATGCGGTCGCGAGGGTAATGCCATAAACAACAATTCTTAACAGTTTGACGTTTTACAGAAAAACCTAGTTTTTTTCTGTGTACTTACAGTAAGCGTCGTTTTATAATTATTAAATGTAATGCTACAAATTTTATCATATCCCAGAGAAAGGGAACAACGGTTACTACTCGTGCAGTAAACACCTTGCCTGTTTTTAAAATCGCAAAAGAATTTAGTTTTAATTGCTTGTCCACGTATCACGATATTATGCAACAATTCCCTTATATTCAGCGTTTTGAAAAAAAAGGTTCAAATGCCAGTGTGACAGTAATAAGTATCATTGTTGAAAAAAAGTGAAAGGCATTTGGAACAAGATAGGCATTCCATCTTTAGGTCAGAAATTTGTGACAAGTCTTATCACTGATTATAAAAACGAATATAAATATCTGTTGAAATCCCATAATAAGAGAAAAGATATAAAAAAATCATGTAATCTACGATCAAAGACTCAATCAGTGTGGAAAGGATTCTCAACGCCTTTTTGATTTCTGCGAGAGTCACTGGCCCTACTTCAAGAATTGTAAGAGCGAAAGATCGAAAAGAGTTCCTTCTGATGAACACGTATTTTTACTTGATCAAAGAAATGAAAAAAAATACTTTATTCGTGAATGTGATTTATCGGAAACGAAAAGACTAAAAGAAAGGGAAGACAGGAAGTCGAAAGAAGTAGCTCGCTTTGCGAA
Organism: Andricus grossulariae; assembly: GCA_011634705.1. NCBI lineage: Eukaryota > Metazoa > Arthropoda > Insecta > Hymenoptera > Cynipidae > Andricus > Andricus grossulariae. Next base: position 7,486 of record JAABKJ010004545.1, read on the forward strand.
GGTCCAAGCGGCAGGTATCAAAAGCAAGTGATGAAAATCACAGTGACCAGGAAAATGATACTGAACGAGGCAAGATTATGAGTACCGTTACGAATACTGACGAGGATGAGTTCATACCACCAAAAAGATTGACAGGTTTGGTTTTGGTTTTTGGGATGTTACATACGATGCCCTAATAATTATAAATAATTCATCAAGTCTAGAAAGAGGGAAAATTGTATGGCTGCGCATTTGGTAATCTGTATACTGTTAATCGTAAGTCTGCTGTATTACACACATGTTTGACTGCTATTTTTCTCGTGAAATAAACTAATATAGTAGGTGAATACTAGTACAGATATTTTGAAGTACGGGCGCAGCCACTGAGGCGAAGAAACATTAGAGTCTTTTCCTGGGGAACCTTGATTAATCGTGGAATCGGTATAAAAATGAGGCGCGTCACATGAGGTGTACCGGACTTGTTAAAAAAAAGAACCTTCCAGAAACAAGAGAAAGAATAGGAAAAAATTTCTGACAAATAGTTTGCTCCATTTACTATAACTTCATTTCACCAATAGAGTCAGAAAGGTACACTAGTCATTCAGAAAATGTGCCAATTCATTTTAATTTATTGTGAAAAATAATTTCGAATGAAAATAAATTAGCTATTACATTAAACTCTTTTACTGATTTTGTCCAAATTGAATACGTGTAATTTTTTTTCGCTCCTTCTTTCATGTTTATCTAAAAGTTTGATAGTATACGTCAGTTTGACATCTCATGAAATTATCTTTCCTCTTGAAGCAATCTGAAGTTTTATCCCTTTCATAGAGATGATTTCGTTTGTTCGTTTCAATTTTTTTAAAGTTTTAACTTAAAATGTTCATGACTAGGAAATCTCAAACTTTACACTTAAAAAAACCAATGATTTTGTTATGATATATGATCAAAAGATCCATCAATCCATATATAAAAGACAACATAGTCTCGCTGTTTCATCAACTTTAGTCCTATAACATATCCTACTGATGAAGTCAGCGTAATCAATGGTCCAGTAAATCGAACTTTAAATCTCTTGCACTCTTTGTTCATATAACTGATGTAAAAATAATAATTGACACATTTGGATCAAATGAATTTTCAACTAAATTTATAGCTAAGTCGAAAGGATTTTGTCTGCACACAATCCACACTCACAATAATAATGATGTTAACAAAAATTGCTAAAATAATAACCTCAATCTAAACAAGAATGTGTTTCTTCCATATGGTCCATTGCTTTCCAAATTGTACAAATGTGTTTCTTCAGTTTGAAACTTTATTTACAATTAAATCAGAGGTAATTCAAACTTTTTTGTAAACCGAAAGGATGAAACTTGAGTTTAAAAAAATACTAAAATAGTATATAAAATTACTTGTGAAGATTGTGGCAAGAACTATATTGGACGGTCAAAGAGGTATACATTATATAATGGTGAGAATCAAGAAACATAAATAACCCTCACTGAAGCTCATATTAAAACAGCTTCATTTCAATACACAGTAGCATTCAAATAAAACTTTTATTTTGAAAATTGTATTATACTATCTGAAAAATCATCTAATTATAGAAGACTATTCATGAAAATCTTTCACACAATTTTTGCTCTTTAATATAAATTGCCAACTTTGGAAAATAGTTCTGCTCCATCAGCCGTACTAACTGTATGGGAAAATTTTTATTTAAAAGATTATACATAGTTCCTTCCGTGTTGTCAGACACCTCACGAAGATTTAATCAATTCTAAGATTCTGGAAACACCATGTTTCAAGACTTGATAGAAACTACTTATTATTATTGATTATACTTGATTATGATAACAATTATTATCACAAATTTGTTATAATTATACAGACATTGGGATAGCTGCAAACTGAAGGGACCGAAATATAAGCAGGATTCATTGCCCTTTACTACTAGTATGTATAATCTCTGATATGTCAGTATTGCAAGTTTAACTGCATCATGTATGAACAGAAAGTACTCAGGACCAATAATGAAAAAAGGTTTCCACCAGCCCCGTCACATTTCAAATATGTCAATCGCCAGGGTTATAAGGTTGTTTTCGAAATACCACTCAAAATTGTGTGTAAGGAAATATGAATAATTTCAAATAATATTATATGAAATATTACATAAACTAAAACTTTTGTTAAGACAGATTCAGATCAAAACGTTGCGAGCAGTTGAAAAAATATTTTCGTTGACACCTATTACTTTAACCATCACAACTTTTAACTGTAAACATTTTGCAGCGTCTGTGAGAAGTCTTCCAGGGCAAAAATTCCGGCGCTCCTAATTCTCCTGGCAGACATTCTCCAGAAACGACTGTTTCTCCTGCCAGACTTTTTTTTTGTTAGACCTCAACCTTCTGATGAGCCTCCTCTTCGTTTCAAGTTCAAGTCTCTTCGTGCCTGGAGTCGTTTTTTACTTACATTTCGATATGTGCCCGAACTATTTAGATTTATTAGTCTCATCCCCAACACCAATCCTTACCGGCTGTTAGAAATTCAAAGATACATTTTCCTGCCGATAAACGAATTCAAGTGAGAGTAGGAACTTATGTCCTTGGGCATATGCTACCCAAAGAACAAAGTAATTTATTAATATCTAATGGAGAAGTCTTTGCAACATTGAACCAAAATAGTAGATATTTTTGTGGAAATTTTGCAATAAGATTTTACTATGAAATACGGGTTAGAATAAATATGCGAATTGGCGATGTTGTAGAACTGACATCAAAACAAAGCGCGCTATCACCCATAGGTGATAATAATGAAGAATTTTACAATATTAAATGTAAATGACGATTCTCCACGACATTAATTTATTTGAAAATTTTTTAAACTAAGTTTATGGGATTGTAGAACATGGGTGAAATCAACTTTTTTTCATTGAGATTTTAACCGCCAAGTTATATACTTTTTTATTTTAACTTTTAATATGTCGTTTTTGAGGGCGTTAAGATCCGTATAAAAGCATTTTTTTAATGATATACATCTGATACTGAAACTTTGCTAATATTTTCCCTGAAGATTGATGCTTACATTTTCTTAAAAAGCAGATTGAAAAATTTTATTGAACCTGCTACATTGAAAACAAATTTGAGTATATTTTTGAAATTTGACAGGTCTACGACTTGAGCTGTTCAATTTTCGAGGCCAATCAATTTATCCACAGTGAGTCTCGAGATCACGAAGCCTAGACCCTTTCTCACTAAGCGTTCTAGGTATCTGAACACTTTTACGCCAAATTCAGTCAAGCTAACTGATCCTGTAATAGAGTCACGTCGATAAAAAAGCTGAAATTGTACTTTTACGATCTAGTCTTTACTTATCAAAATTGTCAGCTTTCGCAATGATAAAGTTCAAAGACGATGGGCGACCTCTAAATATTGTTTCAAATTAAAAAGAAAAGAATCTGCCTTCTCAATCGCACAAACTATCGTTATTTGCCTTTCGCTCATAAGTATTCCAAAAGTGTTTTTTTATAGTCACCCAAATGTCGCTGTTTGTTCTAAATATACATATATACAGGGAAATAGAATCTAGAGTCTATATACTAAACTTTAATCCTGATTAAACGTGTTTCTGTTTGCCAGGCTTCAATTTATAAGGTTGAGTGAGATAGTGCCTTCGTGTGATACATGTACTACGTAAACGATTTTTCGGACAGGTGGGGCAGGAGGTGAGAAAGTGGGAGTCAGGAAATCAAAATCGTTTTCGTGGCATGGGGAGAGCCCACTAGTATATATGCGCAAGCGTCTTATGCAAAATTCCTTTTCTTCATGAATGAGTATCAACTACTGTAATCTACTCTGATGGAAAATGAAGATCACCGCCAGAACTCTATTACTCGTTGTTGCCGTGTTCCTGGATTTTATTGGTAAATAAAGAATATTATAATATCATACCTATAATTTTCATTATACAAGAAAACAAACATAATTATTCTTTGTTTTGTGTTACGCAATTTTTAAATAACAATATACAATTAACATTGTTACAAAAGTTTCGTACGTAATAGTACCAATCATTTTCTTTCAAAATTGTAGTTACGGGATCTGGTATACGTTTTTAAACCCAGAAATATAAATTTTCAACAAAAAAGGTTATCAGTGTATCTCGGAATTTCATTTTCTTATAATTCATAAGTTTGTAGTGTTCTTTGAGCTGATTGTGTCACTTTTTCTTACTTAAAATTCAAATTCTTGAAAATTACAAAAAATGTATTTTTCCAATAAAGTTTGATATTCCTTCCACTGAAAATTTAACTCTTTCATTTTTTGTTGAAAACTGATTTTAAATTGTCTTTTTTGGCAGAAAATTCACCTTTTGAGTTTAAAATTTTACTATTTTGCTAGAAATTCATTTTCTGATTGACGGTTCATCAATTTAGTTGAAAATTAATTGCTTCAACTGGGAATTGAACTATTGCGTTTTTTCATATTTCTTTTTTTAATAGAGATTCAGTCTGTTTGGTATGAAATTCATCTGTTTGGATGACAATTTAACTATTTCTATTCTTTTCATGAATAGTCAACTCTTATTTTGTTGTGAATTTAGTTTATATGGTCGCAAATTCATCTCTTTCATCAGGAATTCATCACTTTAGTTGAAAATTTAATTTAATTATAAATTTCCTTTTGTCTTTTTCGGAAAATCATTCTGTTAACTCAAAGTTCAGTTATTCCATTTCCGCTCTAAAATTCATCTATTATCCCAGAAATTTAATCTTTTTTGGCTACAAATGCGACTGTTTGGTCGAAAACTAATCTGTTTCGCTTGATAATTCGACTATTTTGTTGAAAAATCGCCTTTTTAATTCAAAATTCAACTATTTTATTGAAAATTCATCTTCTTTGGTATCAATTTGATTTTCTTGATAGAATAGTAATTTGTCCGGTTGAAAACTTAACTATTTGATTAAAAAGACATTTTATTTTGTTCAATATTAATTTTTTTCTAATAAAAATTAAACTATTATAGTTTAAGTTTGAAGATTATATTTTTTGATTGGAAATGAAACTATTTGGTTGAAAGTTTATTTTTTTCTTCAAATAATCATGATTAAAGCTAAAAATTCACTTCTCTGCTGGACAATTTGAATACTTTGTGGACATTCTTTTTCGTTTCGTTGTAAACTAATTTTTCTAAACTTAAAATGTAAATATTTCATATTTCTTTGGAACTTTGGCTTTTTCAGTTGGACGTTCATTTATTTTGTTGACAATTAAAATATTTTTTTCAGTAGAAATATCAACTAAGGCTCTTAGTGTTAAGAAGCACCCCTCTTATCGAATTTTCATCACTTTGATCGAAAATTTCACCATTCTGTTGAAAATTCCTGTTTTTCTCAGCTAAAAATTAGTTGTTACCAAAAAATTAAGTTATAACAAACATTGAAAATGAAAAAAAGTAAAAGCGAGTTTAATTTTAAATAAAAAATAGTTTCACTCTACCAAAACGACGGACTTAACAAAAAGTTAAATCTTCAACCATCACCAATTATTATTCGACTAAGCAGTTGCATTTTCAACAAAAAATGTTAAATTTCTAACAAAATTTTAGGAAAGAGAAATGAAAAAATTGACAAATAATTATTCCTATAATTCATCAGTCATTTTTGTCGACTACGAATTTTCACAGGAGTTACGATATAAAATTGTTTGTCTTCTTTCACGTTGGGTATGCAAGGACGAGAATAGAGATTGCATTTGAAACGAGTCTTATCAAAGTGTACTTAAGCTTTAAAAAGTTTCGTGCAATGACACATTATTTCGTAGAATTTATTCTTCTCTCGAATAAGATTCGAGTTTATATAATTGATATGTACTCCACCCTTCAAATTTAAATCAGTAAAATATAACTAATTTTTAGTTAAATTCTGTCAATTTCTGCTGCTAGAATTTATTCAATGACAATTAGTAACAATACACTGATTCACTTAGTTATTATTATTGCACGCATGCGCAGTATCCGAACTCGTAATTACAGATTTATCAAGCCTTTTTATTATAGGGAAGACTACCCTACAGTAGATAATCATTAACTTAAAATAATAATAAATGTATATTTGCGCTTCTAATGAATGATTCTCATTTGTAGGCTTATTATCTTCTTTGCCTATATAAATGAACTTAATCTACAAAATTTTTTTTTACAATCTCATCTCAATGAGAAAGTAATGGTTTTATATTTAAAAAATAGGCTTTGGCGGATTCCTTTGAATGTCGATGTTTTGAGGCTTCCTGAGTTCGGTATTCAGCTATTTTGGATACAAAATAAAAAAGTTACAGCTTTTTCCAAAATTTGCAGACAATTGTTTTTTTTTTCGAAATTTCACGCACGGATTGTACACTTTTAGATGGTACTAAGATTACCAAACAATTGATTTTTGATGAAGAATCGGAAATTTAAATTTTGATCGCACTTAAAATAAGGAAAAATAAAAAATTCCATTTGCCGCTCAAACTATGCAAGATACGGAAAAAGATAAGAAAAAAAAATTGTGCTTCCAGAGAAGATCCACAAATTTGTTATGTATCACTCTCAGCTAGGAAGCGTAATTTTTCTTTTATTTGCAAATAATAATTTATAACAATATATAATAACAAAAAATGTGCGCCTGAAACACATTTGTTCACCTGAAAAAGAGACACTAATTTGTTGCATGCATTCATAAATATTGAATTTGTTGAAAAAGCAACACAAGATAGGATAAACTTTAATAGACGAAAGTTGTTTAACCAAAAAAAATCTAGAAATTTGCTGTAAATTTTTGTTATGAGAATACATTAGAAATAAAAAAATCAACTTTTTGGAAAAATGACGTGAGTTACAACTTTTTATTTATTGAAAATTTTCTCCTGAATTCCATCTAAACAAATGTTCTTGGAATAATTTGACGCTAGGAGGCGTATTTTCAGTTTCCATCGTATAAAATAACATTAACAATAAACAAATTTTTATGGAAGAACGGCACAAGTTGCAATAAAATTTTTCATTATGGAATTGTTTTTTTTTTATAGGATGCGCACTTCTTTTTTTGTTCAGTATGAAAACAAGACGATGAAAATGTGTATGTTTCAATATCAATGTATTTTATGAATTGTACCAATATAAATTCATTGAAATGATATATTTTGCAGGGTAGCTGGAAATAAAATGAAGGCAAAATAAAAAACAAATATTAAAATAAGCTTGATAAATAAAATGTGCACTTCATTCTTTGATATCTGAATAAGCAATTTCAGGCCGAGGTACATGAATCAATGTAATATACATTTGATCTAATAGTTTTGAACATTATGTAGCAGAGTGCGCAATCTGCACAAAATCGAGTGCGAAGCACGAGATGCGTGAGGAGAATGTATTCGCTGAAGTTGAAAGAGCTTTGACAAAAGAGAATTCACAATTACCAGATTACTATTGTCGATGCTTCGACCTTTAATTTTGAATTTTCAGTGCACAAATGTGGAGGAAATATACGAAGACGTATAGCTGTTTTGGTTGATGATTCAATTGATTTATTTAAAATTCGTTATTTGAGTTAGAACTTCATCACTTTGATTGCAAATTAAACTATTGTGTAAAAATTTGTTGTTGTTGTTGTATTGATAAGTCTTTTCACTAAAAATTTGAATATTTCATTTTTTGTTGTCAATTGATCTTTTTTAGTTGAAAGCAGATCTATTTTGTTTAAAATTTGCGTTTTTTGAATAAAACTACGTTTCTTAATTAAAAATTTAACTATTTCAGTTGAAGATTCATGATTGTATTTGAAGATTAATCACTTCGGTTGAAAATTCAACTAATTTGTTGAAAAAATTTGTTGTTGTTGAAAATACCTTTCATTTTAATTGAAAATCTAACTTTTATGTATCAAATTGTTTTTTTTTCAATGGAAAAAATTAAAGTTTTTTACTGAAAGTTTAACTGTATAATTTTGAATGATTCTATCAAGCCAGATAAAAATTATGGTATTGTTATTGATGACAAACTGACGCATCATTATAAACTGTTAAACTATGTATTAGAAAGAAATCAAAAGACTAAAGTACGCTATAAGTGACCGGAAACATAGGATCTTCAATGTCGAAAAAGTAAATGAATGAATTCAAAGATATTTCCACATTTTTCTTTTAAAATGGTGCGATATGAAAAAAACTTTCTTCTTTCCCTTCTTTTCTTTCTTTCTCTTTCGTTTCCCATTTAATCGTTCTACTGCATATTACACCTATTATAAATAGTAATATTCATCTGTTTTTGTTTCTTATTGCAGAACTGATAAGTTCCATAGAGCCAGTAGAAAAGACTTTGGCGCAGTTATTTCCTGGATACAATGGTGCCTTGCCTGCTCTCAAAGTATTTACACACGACGTTGCTAGAGAGTATCCTGATTTACAACAAATAGGTAATCACGTTATGCGCCCTCCACGACATGGCCCTTTAATAGCAATGGATCATGTCGTCATTGGATGGGTAGGATCTGATTCATTTCTTCAAGACCGAAGGGGACATTATCTTCAACCGCTATGGAAATTGTTTCGCGGGCTATCAGATGAAAATTATTTGGTATTTGACACAACTGAAAACCACTGGGTAACTTTACCTGAAAATGAATTTAATCGATTGGGTTTTGGCCGTATTTGGCCACTTGTTAAAGCGCGCCAAGAAGTTGCTGCTTCAACAAGAAATGATTCGGGGACTCCAGCGGTAAACCATTATGCACACGATCATGCATACAAAGAAGCAAATCGCGCAATGGACGAGTTAGAAGCCACTTTAACGAGAAGAATAGGCAGCAATGAAATATCCGTTTACGCAAGCTGTCCTGTCATCAAGCAAAGATACAGGCAGGAATATAATACTGCATTCGGCAATTATGTAGGCAATACACATTTTGGCTGGAGCCAGTGATGTGCATGAGTCGAACTGAACCGACTTTAATCCGATTCGACTCAGCTGAGAATTGAGTCGAAAGATTTGACTAACGAATCGCTCGGTGAGTCATGACTCGAATTTTACGATCAGACTCAATTTTAGTTTGAGTAAAAAATTCCGAAACCCACTCAGCAGATTAGATTAATTCGAGTTTTATCAAATCGATGCACAAGGCAAATAATAAATAAATTGATTTTTAAAATCGACGCATTGACATTACCTAAAATTGAAAACCCTTTAGAGGAGCAGAAAAATATAACAATAATTAAGACCTGATTATGCAATTAAATCAATTTACCAAAAGCTACTAATAATAAAATAATTAAACAAAACTATATATCGTAATATTCGAAACTGTATTTCCTTTTTAATACTACATGAGCCTCATCGGAACATGTAGTATATTTTGTGAATGTTGCGCACAATTTCATTATTTGGGGTCCAAAACGAAATTACTTGATTATCACATCTCAGAAACAGCACTTTTCTATAATTTGTAACAAGAATCTCGACCCAATATATGCTTTTTTCGGCTCGTGAGATTCGATTCAATTCTCAGCTGTATCGGTGTTAAAAAATTCGACTCATGAATTACGTACAGATGTCGCATCGGTTCTGAGTCGAGTCGAATTATTTTGCACATCACAGTATACTGAATATTATGTGTGAAGCCATAATATTTTTTCTTCTCCTACACTTTATGATTTATTTATAATTATTGAAGCATCGTATGTAACATGACCTGAGCATTCATGTTTTTTTTTTAAATTATTACATAACTCTAATAAGGGTGACGAACTAGTCAGTATGTGAATACCCAGCCCTCAATATTATCCTTATCGTAACGTAGACGATTCCTTGAAAATTAAAACAATGAAAAGTATAAACTATCAAGCGAATGTGTCACTGTGACAGTAAATGAAGCTGTTCTTCTTTACAGTTTAAATAAAATGACTAAAAACTATGTGTAGTTGCAAATTAGGCCTTTATGACTAGACATGCATTTGATTCGGAATTAGACATAGTTTTCAGTCATTTTACATCAACTTCAAATATCAGAAGCTTGATTCACTGCCACAGAGACACATTTGATTAATAATTTATACTTTTAATCGTTTTATTCTTTATAAAATCGTCTAGGTTACGATAACCATCCTATTCAGGGCTCAGCAGTGCTCATACTGACTAGTTCGCCAGCCTTATTAGATACATGTGATAATTAGAAAAAAAAACATTAATGCTCATGTGGTGTTACAAACGATGTTTTATTAATCATAAATGAGTCATTTAGTCAAAAAAGGGAAAAATATTAAGGCTTAACACGTAATATTCGGTAAACTGTCAATCTTAAATCCGCTGTAGTATACACAAGTTTTACTGCGATTTTCCTCGTGTACTACAAAAATATTGTAGGTGAATACTAGTGCTATATTTTGGAAGACGGGCGCAGCCGCGCGGGTGTAGAATTTATATTCTTTTTCTGGGGTGAACCCGATCAGTTGTGGATTTGGTGAAAATATGGGGCATGTCGCGTCAGGTGTACCTCCCTTGTAAAAAAAAGAACCTTCCGGAAACAGAAAAAACTGATTGTGGAATTTTGCGAAAACAACAGAAACTGCGTATCATGTTGAACTCTTTTTGAATGATTTTTCTGCAAAAAGTGAGAGAGGGTTTTGATTGGTGGCTTGCTGACGGTAAATTTGGGGTCTTGAATAATCCAATAATAAAAACAGTCTTTCAGGTATTTCTCTCATAGCCAGGCGAATCTCTTAAGAATTTGAATTGCATCATCCCCCTCTACTGTGACAGAAAAAATAAAGCGAAATTTCTGACACACAGTTTACTTTCCTTCCGATTATTTAATGTTAATTATGAAGTTAGAAAGGTACACCAGTGACGCTGAAAAAATTGGTCAATTCGATGTAAATTTATTGTAATGAATGATTTCGAATCAAACAAAAGTAACTTTAGTTTCCTACTCTTTCAACAGTTTTGTCCAAATTAAACACGTTTTTTTAGTTTCTTTTTTCATTATGTCAACCTGACAGTTTGTTAGCATACGTCAGTTTGACATCTCATGAAATCATCTTTTCACTGGGAGCAATGTGAAGTTTTAACCCTTGCATGAAAATGATTTTGGTTGTCCCCGTTACTTTCGTTAACTACAAAAACTAACATAAAATGTTCATAATCAGAAAATTTTAAATTTGAAAACTTAGAAGAACAAAATTTCTTGTTATCATATATGATAGAGGAATCCCTCAATCTATATATAAAAAAAACACGGTCTCGTTGCTTTATCAATTTTTGACAATAACATATCCTACTCACAAAATTAGCCTAATCAATGGTCTGGTCAATTTAGCAATAAAGTTCTTAAACGACTATAAACAAAAAGATATTAAAGAAAAAAAAATTAATAATTTCAATTAATTTTCATGAAGACATTTCAGAAATATCAAACGCCCCTTCGATAAATTTGAAATAAAAACAGTTAACCGAGTAGATTATGAACGTGAAATTCATCAAACTAGGCGAAGACCAATAAGATAACTTAGACCAATGTAACATTTTTTATAAACTTAAATGCCGATGTGGAAAAACATATGTGGGGCAGACGAAACGTCCGTTACATATAAAAAGAAGAAGTACATCGTGACAATATCAGATACAATTCAGAATACTACAAAGTAATTGCAAACAATTAAATTCCATCATGGTGATACTTCTTACATGTATGAATAAAATTACAGATTTGGATCATTATAATTCAGCATACAATAGAATTTTCACAATTTCTTCACAACCTTCATACAAAAGTATCACAAAAAATTATTTCACAATTATCGTCTTCAAAAACAAATAATGTTTTTTCAATATCTACAAACATCATACCATTGGTTCTGGATCTCAAAAATAATTCAAAAAAATCTTTAATTTAGCCGTATCACATACACATCTATATCTTTCAACTTTACACTTGTGTTTACCTCCTAGGCTTAAATGTGTGAAATGAGTGACAGTGTTGCAAAAAATTATGAGCGCAAGTTGCTTGTACTTGTGCTCAGACAAAAAATGTTTTTTTTTTAATTCAACCTACCAAAATCAATTAGTGACAGTCTTTGTTTGAAATTTCAATACAATACCTTTGCACAATGAAAAAAAATATTCAAAAAACCATAATTAGGAATCTAAAGCACATAAAGTTATTGAAACTCATCATAACTTCCAAATCGAATTTTAGAAAATATTGACTAATTTCGCATCCTACATGCTTTTAATCCTCGTCGATTTCAAGATCGTAGCTAACAAGTAGGTAAGAAGATCACGTCATACTTTTATATTATTTATATGCGTTGTTGTTTTTAACGATAATTGTAACCATTTATAGATAATCGCCTGATGAGGATAGCGGTCCGCTATCGTAACGTAGCGTTATAATACTAACATTATTTATTCATAAAGTCCAGAAGAGTCATAAAAAATTGAGAAACTTTTTTTTCTATTTGAAATTTTTATTAACTATCACATTGTTTCTTGAGAATTTATATTTTTTGAAAAATTAATCTTTTCTGCAAAAATAAATATGAATGCATATTATTAATTATAATAATATGCATTTATTAAAATGACAGATTTTTCAGAATAGCTAGGAATGAAAATTGTTGCAAAATAGAGAACAAACATGAAATAATCATGAAACATAAGATTTCGACTTCATTTTGCAATATCTGAATAAGCAGTCCCGGACCGAGGTACAGAAATAAATATGAAATACATTTGATATGTAGAAAATTTCGCGTTTTAGCAAAATCGAGTCTGTGGAGAAATTTTTTCCCTGTATTTGGAATGAATGACAGGAAAAATATCAAAAACCTCTCAATACTGATAATTATTAATTATTTGATCACATGAACTTATCGCACAAATATGTGCGGTAATTCAAGCCTTGGAAAAGATCAACTTGGACCTATAAAGATCTGTTTATCTGGAACATTTCCTGAAACTATAATCGTATGTTGAGATAATTTTTTGAATGCTTTTTTTTTGCTCTAGATGTTCAGGTATACAAGGAAATAGAATGCATCGTCTGTACGAAACTTTATCCTTAAATAAACTTATATTTGTTTTTGTGGCTTTAATTCATAAAGTCGAGTGAGATAGGAATTAGTAACCATGCACATACCATGTGAACAATTCTTCGGGTGAGTAAGGCTTCAGGACAAAAGGGGGAGTCACGAAATAAAAAGGCTCTACGTTTTATATAAAGAGCCTTCTACTAAATATACAAGAACGTTTTGTAAAAAATTCCTTTTCTCCGTAAATCAGCATCATTTAATGTAATCGACTATAACAAAAGAAAGGAAGATCATCGGCGGTACCCTATTACTCGTTGTTGTCGTTTTCCTGGATTCTATTGGTAAATAATGTAATAAAATAGCATGAAATTTATTATTTAACTACACTGAAAAATAAACACGATTTTTTGTCGTCTCACGCAATTCTCAAGTCAAAAAATAAGATTAATATTAATACAAAATTTTCGTATATCATAATATCTATCCTTTTTTTTTTAAATTGTAGTCATGGGATCTCGCATACATTTCAAGTCAAAAAATATAAATTTTTACAGAAAAGTAAATCAGTGTGTCCGGGAATCGGAAAAAATGCAGGACAATCTGGGATTTGTCCTTGCTTGTCTGTTAGATGCAGGTTGTGCATTTTATTTTCTTATAATTTATAATTTTTTATTGTTCGTTGAGCTACTTGCGCTATATTTTTCTGAAATCAAATTTGAATTCTTGAAAAGTAAGAAAAAAACATATTGTTTCAATGAAATGAATTATTGCAATCAAGCATATTTATGTATGTCGCAACCCGCTATGCGTTGCTTGAAAATATAACTATTTTTTAAAATATTATTGGTTGAAATTTTTTGTTGTTAGTTTTAAACCAAAAATATAATTATTCCAATTGAAAATTTTATCATTTTAGTTGGAAATTCACCTCATTGGTTCAAAATTAATTATTTTACAAGATAATTTGACCACTCAATTTTTGGATGACAATTAATTTTTCGTCATTGTAAAATTCTTCTATTTTTCTTACAATTCGTCTTTTTTGTAGAAATTAATTTTAGTTAAAAATGTATCTTGTTGTTTCGAAATGAACTATTCCAGTTTGCAGATTCAGCATTTTAGTTCCAAAATCATCAGTTTAGTGGAAAATTAATTACTTTGTCTGAAAATTTAACTATACGATTTTTGAATGAAAATTCATCAGTTTGGTAAAAAATTAATTTTTTGGTACTGAAAATTCAACTGTTCCATTTCTGGTCGAAAATTGATATATTTCAGTTTGAAATTGAACTCTTTTGTCAAAAATTAGTATTTTTTCGTTGAAAATTCAACTGTTTCGTTAAGGATATTTTGTTGAAAATTCGTCTTTTTTTATAGGAATTAATCTTCTTGGTTGCATATTCAACAATTCTAGTTCAATATTCATTAGTTTAGTTAATTTTACATCGTTTTTGTTTGAAATTCAACTACTACAGTTAGAGATTCACCATTTAAGTTGAAAATTCATCATTTTGCTGAAAAATAAATTTTTACAACTAAAAATTTAACTATTCAATTTTTAATTGATGGTTGATCTTTTTTCAGTTCAAAATTCTACTATTTGTTAAAAAATTTGTCCTCTTTATATTGAAAATGCAACTATTTAGTTGAAAATCCATTTATTTTGTTAAAAATCATATCTTTTGTTGAGAAATGTATCTTTTTGTTCGAAAATTCCACTATTTAAGTTGATGTTCCATCATTTTCGTTGAAAATTCATCTTTATTGTTTGAAATTCAACTCTTCCGGTAGAAAATTCATCATTTTAGTTGAAGATTCATTATTTTAGTTGAAAATTCATCAGTGTGGTGACAAATAATTTTCTTAATTGAAAATGTAACTCTTTCATTTTTGGTTGAAAATTGATATTTTTTAGTTCAAAATTGAAATATTTGCTCTCAAATTTGTCTTTTTCAGTTGAAGATTTATCTATTTTGTTGCAAATTATCTTCCTTGGTAGAAAATTGAACTTTTGGTTAAAAATTCAACTATTCCAGTTGAAGATTCATCACTTTAGTTGAAAATTCATTCTTTTTGTTTGAAATTCAGCCGTTCCAGTTAAAGATTAATTATTTTGGTTGAAAATTCATCATTTTAGTGGAAAATTTAATTTTTTTACTACAAATTACCAAATATTTTTTTGGTTAAGCATTAAGCTTTACTTTTTAGTTGAAAACACATTTTTAAAATTTTTATTTGTCGGCAGAAAATTAATTTTTTGGATTGGAAATTCTTCTATTTTGTTAAAAATTCATTTTCTGGTGTAAGGTTCAACATTTTAGTTCTAAGTTAATTTCTATAACTGGAAATTGAATTATTCCATTTCTCCTAATGTATCTTTTTTGATAGGCATATTTTATTTTTTCGGTATAAAATTCATCTGTTGGGATGACAATTTAACCATTTTTTTTATTAATACTTAACTATTATTTATTCAAAAATTTAGTTTATTTGGTTGCGAATTTTTTTCTTAGTTGAATATTAAGTATTTTAACTTAAAGTTTAATAATTCCATTTTTCTTTGAAAATTCAACTATTATTCTGGAAAATTTATTTTTTCTGGCTAAAAATACGACTGCTTGATTGAAAACTAATATGTTTTGTTTAAGAATTCAACTATTTGGTTGAAAAATAATTTTTTTAAATAAACGATTCCAATATCTGATTGGAAATTCATCGTCTCTTTTGATTGAAAACTAATCTCATTAGTCAAAACATTTTTTTTTTTTTTGTTAAAAAGTTCATTTCTTTGGTTGACAATTGTACTATTTTTTTGATAATTTGTTTTCGTTCAGTTATGAATCAATTTTTTAAATGTATGATGTAACTTTTTCATATTGTTTGGAACGTTTAGATTTATTAGGTG
This sequence comes from Andricus grossulariae, assembly GCA_011634705.1. NCBI lineage: Eukaryota > Metazoa > Arthropoda > Insecta > Hymenoptera > Cynipidae > Andricus > Andricus grossulariae. The sequence goes on from JAABKJ010004545.1 coordinate 23,434, forward strand.
ATTGGAAATTTGAAAAATTAAAATATTTTTGGTTGCAAATTTCACTATTTTGTTGTTAATTTTTTTTTTTTCTTAGCTGCAAATGTATGGTTATCAAAAAATGAAGTTTGAACGAAATTTGAAACGAAAGAATATGAAGTCCTAACAAAAAATGTAATAATTAATATTTTCATTAAAAGCGAGTTTAATTTTAAATAAAAGATAGTTTTTTTTCTACTAAAAAGACGGACTTTCAACAAAATAGTTAGCACCTGAACCGTAAGAAATTAATTTTCGGCCAAACAGATGCATTTTCAACGAAAAAAGACAAGATTTCTACGAAAAGAGATAAATTTTCAAAAATCTTTCAAGCTGACTGGAAAAGTTTAATCAGAAAAGGCGATTGTGAAACATTTTCATTTTCGTCAAGGTAACGTATTAACAAATGATTTTTCTTCAAAATGATAAAGTTAGAATTATTCGCAGAATATCTTCAAAGACCTTCAAATTTAAAAATATTTGCAGGAACTGCCTGTGGAGACGCAAGTTTCTAATTCTTCATGAACTGTTTTAATTTTTTACACACTATGTTTCAATTTTGGAAAAGAGATTTCAAAAATTAATGATCAAATATTTCTCCTTATAATTAAGAAAAATTGTGCATATTCTAGCCTTTTAAGATGAATTTGAAATCTATTTATTCAAAATAATTAATAAATAAACCTTTCATAGATTTAACCATGGATTTCTGATGAGGTTACTATGACTAGTGACGAAACGTCAAATTTTATTAAATATTATTTGGTCT